>CH001656.1:107284-134105 GCA_000149265.1 Ciona savignyi | reverse complement strand
TCTGCGTCAGGTGCAGTGTTCATTACCACTGCAACAATTGCGTTGTTTCTTCCTTTTTCTGTTTGCAGCTCATCCAAGTTCAGCTTATATAGTGGGACTGTTGGGGGACCGGTTATGACATCACAAGGATTTATGACATCACAACGAGGCTTAACTGGGGTGGAGATTAATTCTGTGACCTGAAAAAGAAATTTAAAGACGTTAAAATTAACCTGAATATGGGTAATGAGACTGTGTAACCACCGTCGGGTTACCGGAGCTATTGGAGTGTTTTGAATATATTGGATATGTTTTATTTATTTTTTGCCCCAGTTTTTAAAAATGGCAAATGAATATAATCACGATACAGAAACGGAAAAAGCTGGCAAAACGAACAGTCGTTAAAAAACGTCAGTAAAAAAGGATATAAATAAATAAATATAGCGGACGCGACCGCCAAACCTAGGCGAAAGAACAATATTAATCAATCAAAATTTAATTAAGACCAAACGATTCAAATATGTTTTACAGTTTTTGTTAAACAGATTAATTCACGGAGTTCAGGAAATGTCCGCTAGGGCTTGGCCAAAAATACAACCGACTCGTCACTGATAAGTTTCGAATCCACTACCCTTCTGATGAAACAGCTAACCAGTTGCCAATTATAAAATAGAATGTTGTTAAATGATCCTTTTATACAGAGAAAATTAATACAAAGAAGATAGATATAAAAATACAAATTATTTGAAAAAATCCTTACCATCATATCAGCATCGCCGCTGAGCAGAAAGCTCCGTGATGTAACAGTGGTGTTTGTTACATCAGCCAAAAGGATGGGTTCTAGGATCATTGTCTTGCTCCACCAAGTGTTGGGGATCATGTTGAAGGTCGGTTGTCTTGGCGATGACGGGCTCACGCTACTGTTTTTAAAGAAACCACAAACTTTAGATCACAAAACTTAAGAAAAGGTAGGAAAGACAGCAAAATGATGTTTAATGCACCATGGCATGTTTAAGGATAGGATAGGATATTCATGTTTATACCCGCGAATGAAAATAACCAAGGTTAACACACAGGCAGTCGTCAGATCACCTCGCGCCCATCGTCGGGTTACCGGAGCTATTGCAGTGTGTTGTGTATGATTCACACGTTCCTTTAATTAAGTAGAACCCACTAATCCGCTGGGTTCAGGCAATGTTCGTTAAGTGCCTTACCCAAAGACACAAACGACTAGCTAGCGAGCAGTTTCGCACCTGGAACCTTTCGAGTAAAAGACATCACACTAAACCGCCAGACTAGCCGGTCGGAGTAATAATCCCCCTAGGTTAGGCAATGTTTGTGTCATGAACAAGGACATAACCAACTAACTAGTGACCAATTTTAAACCTGCAACCCTTTGGCTAAAAGGCAATACACAAATACACCAAGCTATCTATCTGGGCAAATCAAAATCCTATTAAGTTATTACAATGCATAATATGGTAACTGCAGGAGTTAAGTTAAACTTTAAGATTTGTGGCCTAATGGATAAGGATCATGATCTTTGCCAGGCAGGTGGTAGGATCGATACTTACACTTGTCACTGGGTTGTTGCTTTGTAAACACAATCAAATTTCGAAAACAAAAAAAAAAATTTCTAAAAACAAAAAAATTATTCATCAAATTTCGGGCGAGTACAGATTAATCCAACGGGAAAGCTTATGCAATTACCGCGAGTAAATCGCTTACTGCAACCGTTTTTTATGATGCTGCTGTAAGTATTATAGACTCCAGTATTTGGATGTGCCATGTGTATAAAAAAAGACAGTCGCAAAGATAAGGATTTGTTTTTTATTCCTCTATATGTCAGTTGAATAGAAAACAGTTGTGGTAAACGTTAATTAGTTTTTTATTTTAAAAGAGTAAATTCTTCCTCGCAAGACACACGTCGTGCACGCTAGTGTGGCAATGGACACAAGGTATTCTAACATGCACCTGCATTATTGTTAAATCTGTAACGTTCCTTGCATTCCTTTTTGTTGATTACTAGATTGCCCTTAATTTGATGACGCGCGGGCGCATTTCCTGCTGTTGCGCACAGTATAAAAGTTTGTGTTTAGTGTGAGACCGGAGAATAAACTTAAATAAATCACTTAATCCTAAATGCAAGGGGTATTAAAGACTATATTTTAAAGAAATTTGACTTACTCCAAGCAATTCCCTTTAGACTTTCCCCTGATTTTCCCCCAAAGTCCATTTCCTTGGTTTACCTCAATCTGTTCAAGCTGGGGTTCGGTTACTTGGGGTAACCGTACCCTGCAAAATAATTTATTTTTAGTGAAACTAGTGAAAAAAATAATTTCAGTGAATTTAGACCTTTAGTATAAATTTTCTAGGTAAAGTTTTATCAGAAAAGTTTTTTATTTTACAGTCGATCCCGACCAAATCGGCAACGACATTATCGCATAAACAATCGTCAGATTACCTTGTGCCCGTTGTCAGGTTACTGGAGCTATTACAGAGTATTATATATTGTTAAGGTGTTCTTCCAGAATTGGTACAACCCATTATTATTATTATAAGGTAAACAAGAAAGAAAACACTTAAGGATGTACCATTTTGTTAATGTAAAAAATAGGATATAGGATAGGATAGGATATTCATGTTTATCCCTGTGAATGAAAAAACCAAGGGGGTTAACACACGGGCAATCGTCAGATCACCTCGCGCCCACCGTTGGGTTACCGGAGCTATTGCAGTGTGTAGTGTATGATAGACACATTCCTTCAATTTGTTAGAACCCATTAATCTGCTGGGCTAAGGCAATGTCCGTAAAATTCCTTGCCCAAGGACACAACCAACTAGCTAGCGACCAGTTTCACTCCTGTAACCTTTTGAATAAAAGGCGACGCACTTAACAGCCAGACTAACCGGCCGGACTGAAAAAGTTTAGTTTATCTTTAATCCTTAAAAAGCAATAAAACAGAAGGTAAAGTATTAACGTATATTTTATGTGAACAAAATAAGCATGAAATAACCTTAACGGCCATCGGTCTGTAGACCATATCTCATTCGCGAGTTCAGTCAGAGAGAACAGTTTCTGGTCTTCATCAGTTCCCATAGTTGTAGCATCGACTGGGAATTTAAAATATTTTTATTTTATTAAGTTGTTTTTAGTGTACTGTTTTATTATTTTTTGCACCCCTCATGTTTTAACACAGTAATATTCTTTATTCTTTGTTTCAATATAATGATATTTTTTCGGTTTGATTTTTGAAATTATTCTAGAATCAAAATTTCAAACCTGAAATTTGGAACCGCTCTGAACAAGACTTAAAAAGAAAGCACAAAAAACACTTTTTTTACTAATTTGATATAGAAAAAATACAGTTGTATGTACATTTTGTCAAATAATTAAAATTTTTAAGTATGTATCTTAAAACTAAAAAAGAAAATTTTAACATTTTTTCTACATTTGATACAAAATTATATATTTAAAATTCAACTTGTTTCACTATGAACATTTCATTTAAAATTGTTAGAATTAAAAAATAATTTTGAATCATTTTTTTTAAATCTTGATTCCTGAATTACATCTCGACTTACAAGCCAGTTGCACATTTTTCCGTTGTATGAATTCGATTTTCATTTTGGCCGGAAGAAGAATTCTCTTTGAGTTCTTCACTATGGACATTTCTAAAAAGTCTTCTGGGGAGCCTAGAACCTAAAAATGGATGGATTTATAATTTATTATGGTTTAAAAGATTACAAAATGAAGTAATGTATCTGCCAATTTGATTTGCAAAAATGATAATAGTCAGTAAAAAAATAATATGCTAATAGTCACCCCAAGGTGATCTGACGATTGCCTGTGTGTTAACCCCCTTGGTTTTCCCATTCATTAGATTACATTTAGATTACCAGAACTAACATACTGTGTCTTTCATACCACTACAATGTGTTACCCAGAAATTAAGTGCATGTGTTACCCAGAAATTAAGTGCATGTGTTACCCAGAAATTAAGTGCATGTGTTACCCAGAAATTAAGTGCATGTGTTACCCAGAAATTAAGTACATGTGTTACCCAGAAATTAAGTGCATGTGTTACCCAGAAATTAAGTGCATGTGTTACCCAGAAATTAAGTGCATGTGTTACCCAGAAATTAAGTGCATGTGTTACCCAGAAATTAAGTGCATGTGTTACCCAGAAATTAAGTGCATGTGTTACCCAGAAATTAAGTGTATGTGTTACCCAGAAATTAAGTACATGTGTTACCCAGAAATTAAGTGCATGTGTTACCCAGAAATTAAGTGCATGTGTTACCCAGAAATTAAGTGCATGTGTTACCCAGAAATTAAGTGCATGTGTTACCCATAAGTTAAGTGCATGTGTTACCCAGAAATTAAGTGCATGTGTTACCCAGAAGTTAAGTGCATGTGTTACCCAGAAATTGAGTGCATGTGTTACCCAGAAGTTAAGTGCATGTGTTACCCAGAAATTGAGTGCATGTGTTACCCAGAAGTTAAGTGCATGTGTTACCCAGAAATTGAGTGCATGTGTTACCCAGAAATTAAGTGCATGTGTTACCCAGAAATTAAGTGCATGTGTTACCCAGAAATTGAGTGCATATGTTACCCAGAAATTAAGTGCATGTGTTACCCAGAAATTAAGTGCATGTGTTACCCAAAGTCACAACATAGAAATGGTGGAGTTTGTGCTTAGAACCTCTCTGGTTATGACCCAAGCCTTAATCGAACATGGCATGTCTCAAGAACATGGATCTCCATTATATTTAACATAATGGAATAGCTCGATAACCTGATTATCCAACAATTTTTTTCCGTTCCTGTGTCATGATTATAAATGTTTGCCATTTTTAAAAACTGGGGCAAAAAATGAATAAACTAAACTAAACTAATTGTATGTTTATGCATCTTAAGTTTCATCTTAACTAAAATAGCTCAATAACCTGATGGTGAACTTCAAATTATCTGACAACCGTATATTAATGCTACTTCAGTTTACTTATATGAACATAAATAACATTTACTGGATAGTTTTAAACAAATGGCAAATAAATCAAATCACAATCCAATAACAGGAAAAGACAGCAAAACGAACAGTCGTTACAACACGTCATTTAACAAAGGATATAATTTAATAAATATAGTGTACCCGGCCGCCAAACATAATTAATTGAATAAAACTTAAAAGATAATAATGGGATAAGGCAGCGGTTCCCAAACTTTTTTTGTTGGCGGCGCCTTTTGTAAACTTATTAAACCTTGCGGCTCCCTCATAAAGCAAAAAAATTCAAACTGCATGTATTGTATATTGTATATCCAGACTATAGCATGCATTTGGATAACCATTCAAACTATTCACTAAACTACTAAAGTGACGAACAGTCAATTAATGCAAAGCAGTTATTTGACAAACCATTATTCGAAAACAATGCCATGTTAGTGAGCAAATAGTGGCAGATAACACCGAACAATGGATTTTACAAGTAAAACGAATACGGTATGCCAGTGTATGGGGTTGCACACCAGGCTCAAACATCTCCAATTAACGTTTTACTGGTGTAACACACATGTACTGTTTTTTTTGTGAAAAAAAAACAATAAATGCAGCAACTTCCGCATGCTTTCGTGGCGCCCCTGGCAAAGTCTCGCGGCTCCCCAGGGCGCCGCGGCGCCCAGTTTGGGAACCGCTGGGATAAGGGATAAACATAAATAACCTTAACCTTAATTCCACTACCGATATACAATATGTCAAAAATCCGAAGAACATTAAATTATTATCAAAAATCCGAATAACATTAAATTAATGTCAAAAATCCAAATAACATTAAATCATTGTCAAAAATCCAAATAACATTAAATTATTGTCAAAAATCCGAATAACATTAAATTATTGTCAAAAACAAAATTACACTCGGTAAAAAATCGACTTACTGTTTTTATAATTTTTAATTCCTCCCATGCTGCCACTATAATTTCAGTGCCTTCAACGAGGAATTGTGTGGTCGGGAATATCACGTTTGTGATAGCAGGATAGACGTCTATTACCTCTCCTACTGTGTTGAATACATGGGAGTCATCAAAATGGGGACAAACCAGAAAATTGATATCAGTGCGGGTTGATAGTGTGATCCCATCTCTTGGTAATTGGTCTGGTGAAACAAAATGACTTAATTAGATAATTAAATAGATAGATCAAAGATGTTATGTTTATTTTTTTTCATGAAATTAAATAATCAACAAGCAAAATAAGCCGGCCAGTTAGTCTGACTGTTTAGTGCGTCGCCTTTCAAATGAAAGGTTGCACGTGCGAAACTGGTCGCTAACAAGTCAGTTGTGTCATTGGGCCAGTATGGAAAGTACAGCAGCTGCACACTCGAGTTTTTTTCCCAAGGTCCTTGCACATTTTGGGTAATTTCACAACAAACCTGTAAACCTATCCTGGACCTCGGGTAATTTACTGTCGGTACGTTTTTTGTTACGTAGATAGATAAGTTAGCTGACGGACATGAAAGATTTAGGATAGAATAATATGTTTGTTCAAGATTTTGGTAAAACAGTAATAAAAAGGAGATTGTGTGCACACTTAAAGTGTGCACTCTTGGACGTTTGCACACTGCACACTTAAATATTTGGCGCGTGCACACTCGAGATCTCGGCGAAAATTGACGTACTTTCCATACTGGTCATTGGGCAAGGCACTTTACGGACATTGCCTGAACCCCGCGGATTAATGGGTTCTACCAAATTGAAGGAACATGTCTATCACACAACACACTGTAATAGCTCTGGTAACCTGACGGTGGGCGCGAGGTGATCTGATGATTGCCCGTGTGTTAACCCCTCTGGTTTTCCCATTTACACGGATAAACATTAATATCCTAACTCCCCCAAAATGAATAGTACAGTGAATGAACAATGAAAGACATAAGTAGTCCACTATAATCGTTGATATATCTATATCTATGTTTGTTGTTAGTTAGAGTGGCAGATGAAAGGCCGTACATCTAATTACTACAGGATCGCTTAAGAACTATCATGGCAGTTTAAGTTTTAAACTTTTAATAACTTTCGTACAGGGGTATTTCCCCAAGTAAGTATTCTTTACTCATTTTTACCACATTGGAAATCAAATTGTGGTTACTTTATTGCATAAATAAAATCCAAATCGTCGATCGTTTAGTTTAGTCCATTAAAATACCTTAAATTATAATAAATAAACACAATTATTTTTTAACTTTTTACGTGCTAAGTTCGAACGAATGATCGTCAGTAAGACCGTTTATGTATAGAAATTGATATGTATCAGTGGTATTAACAACTAGGCCAAACAACCGTACTGATATCCTTTTAGTTCATTTAGTTTTGCCCTAGTGTTAAATAACAGCAAATAAAGCAGATCACGTCACGTGTCATATGAAAAATGGACATGAAAATCGAATACCACAAACTGAATCCATGAAACTGCGTCCTTTTCTAGGTTTGGCGGCCGCGTCCGCTATATTTATTAAATTATATCCTTTTTTTCAATGACGTGTTTTAACGACTGTTCGTTTTGCCGACTTTTCCTGTTCCCGTGTCGTTATTTTATTCGTTTGCCATTTTTAAATACTAGGACAAAAATGAATAAACTAAACTTTTAAAAACAAAACCGAACTAAGTCGTTCTAAAATTGCTGTGTAAGCGTTTCAAACACTTTACAAGTTAATATTTACTCTACAGTACCTTTGCGGCGTTCTTATCTACTCACAAGTAGTATACGCAAGGCGCTTAGGCTAATTTACCTTGCAGTCGAGATTAACGATACAGAAAACCGCTGGTAAATCGTCTTGGTATATTTTTGGTCTTGGTATACCATTAAAGCATTTTCTACAGCTTTCCACCAAACACCAATTAACCAGAAAATACACCATGTTTCATGGAATGCACTAAATTGTTAAGAAATACATAATTTTCTACGAAAACTAAAACATGTTTTTGTACGAAAACAAAAATAAGGAATACACCATTTTCACGGTATACAATATCTTTTTACGGATTACACCATTTTTTCTACGGAATACACTATCTTTTTACGGAATACACCATTCTTACACGGAACATATCATCTTTTCACGAAATCCCTAAGAAATCCATTAAAATTGCATTCGATACCGTAAAGAACTAATAAGAGGTTTCCACCTATTTAGTTTGAATTGAGAGGAGATAATAATTTTAGAAAAAATCGCAGTTTAGCACCCAAAGAATTATAAAAATAATACGTCAGAATTGGTGCGTTTCGATTTTTGCTTACATTTTGCATTGTAAAAAAACTGCAATTTATGTTTATAAACTGTTGATTATTTGCAGTTTTTTGAAACATACGGCTTATGACGCACTTATACTGATAGATGACGTAACTATACTAATTCATGACGTAACTATACTGATTTATGACGAAACTATACTGAATTATGACGTAACTATACTGATTTATAAAGTAAGTATACTTATTTATGACGCAACTATACCGATTTATGTCGTAATTATATTGATTCATGACGTAACTATATTGAATTATGACGTAACTATATGGAATTACGACGTAACTATATTGAATTATGACGTAACTATATTTATTTATGACGAAACTATATTGAATTATAACGTAACTATATTGAATTAACGATACTGATGTAACGATACTGATTTATACAAAAATCTCGATTATTACCTTGTCCTTCATCCAAATGCAATCGAATGTCCGTGATTGTGACGTCACCAACAAAGAGTTCGTCGCCGAGTCGAACGTTCTCGACGACATTGCTCGTGACGTCATTAATGTTAATGACCTTGACCAAAGACGGACTTGAAGGTAGATCTTCGAACCGACGCTCAACCTAGAAATCAAGGACATTAAGGAAATCTATGCATATTTTATTTTCATATTTTTTTGTAACTTTTGTAATTTATATTAATTTTTTTTTCGTACGGGATTTTTCCATATTCAAATAAATGGTAACTGCTTTTTATTAATCTATATTTATTTATTTATTTATTTATTACCTGGCTAAGTTTTGAACCCGTTATAAGTTTGTCGATAGTCATGTCTTTAAATGATTGTGTTTAAGTCGAAAATTAACGGCCGTAAGAAAATCTATACAAGGGTATTTTTTTCGTACAGGTACTGCCTATTATTTATCTATGTTTTTTCATTTTTTACCAGACTAAATTGCATCATGCTATTAAGAAACAGATAACGCAAACCATTTATTCATCCACACTTTTGCCTATCAGTAATCTAATTTGTATTTATTTATTGCCAGGCCAAATTTCGATCGCGGTATTGGTTAGCGCCATAGTATTTGGAATATATCGCGCTAACCATACGGCCAGAAAACAGATCGTATACTGTTGTTATTACCGTTCTTTTTATTCAGTGTTAAACCCATGTTGGTAAGGTGTAAGTTAACTTTAAATGGTTGTGTAAAGTCGTATTATGATTTTAATTATTTATGTAATTTTTAACGGGGTAAGTTTCGAACCCATGATGGTCTCGAGACGAAGACTTATTTGTTTAGTATAGGCGTTCACCATTCGACCACACATGCTGTATATGAATCGGTGACGTTAACCTTAACCATTCGGTCACACGATCGGGTTATAATCTATATTAATAATACTACATGACGTGTTTGCATGACGTAATGTCAGGTCGGTTGCGGTATGACCTAACAGAGGCAATTAATAAAAGCCTGTGGTTGTAAGTGTGTGTTTTACTTACAATCCAAAAATTGCATACTTTTCAGCAATATGTATTATTTGTAGGGTAACTAAGGTGATTGCAGTAAGTTCTATTTGTTATAATATTCTAATTATTTCTTGATACATTATTGCACCAAATTCTATCAAAGTCCGCCAAGTGCCCTGCCTAAAAATACAACCGACTTGCTAGCGACTTGTTTCGTTATTATAACCTTTTGGCCTGACTGATTGAACAAGCAAAAGATTACCTACAACGGGGAAAAATAAAAAGAGGCAAAATGAAAGGCTTAAAAGGATGGAAACTACACACTAAAATAAAGGTTAAAATGTAAGGGTTTGCTTTTTTGCTTGAATTTATCGTTTATTCTGGAATAGATAGTGTTTAAACCAAGATTGAAATCCGTTTTTCTTGTTTTAGTGATCATTTTCCAGTTTTCATACGTCCCTATTTCCCTCCGTTTAGTGTTAGCAATAAACAAAACACACTGAAATAACAAAAATGATCCTACGCATGCAATTCCGGCTAGTCTGTTATTGCATCAGCAATTGTAATATTGACTTAGGTCGAACATCTTTCGGTTTGCATTCCAACTACGCTGACTAACGAAATATGAAGTCAATAAATAGTTAAATCGTATGTTGTCGGCGTAGGTCAATTTTTTCAGCAATATTACGTCGGCCCGGTAAAATTTGTCATTAATTACCCATGAACAATAATGTGTCATAAATTCCAACTAGACTGTGCTTTTAAAGTGTATCAATGTGCTCGACTGTGGTTTTACGATGTATTACTAAATACCTAAGCAATCCATTTTCATTGCTCCAACCCAGTGGTATCTAATAAAACGTCCAAATTAATATGTAATGATTGTGCATCTGAACAAGCTATTTTACGTGGGTGCCTCTAAATAGGACCGCTTGGATCACTTAGATTGCTATAAAAAGTAATTCTAATCCTGTCCCAAACACTAATCTCAACCCAAGAACTAACTTTAACCCAAACCCTAACATTATTATCATGGCTTTTGTAATTACGAAGTATAGTACGCGATCCAAGCGATTCAAGCGATCCAAGCGGTCCTGTAGTATTTAAAGGTACCGGATTTACGTTGCTCAAACTTAGCAGTATCTTATGCAACCGTCTGGACATAGCGACTAATTTCGACACCACAACTTTTCGGGTATAGGTCCAACAGAATATACCTTTACATGTGTCTATAGTTACATATTACTGTTTAGCTAACCAAGCATTTGTAAAATATATCACAGTTCAGATTTTTACCAATTCTTTCCATGAAATTCCGCTTGCTTTTCGTTGTTGCGTCATAATACAACCTTATGACGTCACCAATTGATTTTTTTTATTTCGGTCATCGAATTTAACCAGTTTGTTTTTCTATACAGGAAAAGCAACAAAATTAAATAAAAGTAATAAAATAACAATCATAAAAATTAATGATGGCAGTTAAAATAGTTTGTATAGACGAATTATCTAGAATTTTATAACTTTAGCAATGACACGAGTAATATACATTTTTCTAACGACAATTATCATTTCATTTTTGCATTCTTATCCCAGTGTTAACTCAGACTACCTCTCGTTTACATACTGGAGCGTTACCACACGGGCAATCGTAAGTTTACCTTGCGAATACCGTTGAATAACACGAGCTATAGTGTGTTTTATATGACCAAAATCGGAGATAAGTAGTAATCTCTGCATTCCTGTAGTTTAACGATATTATATTAAAGATTATTAACAAGAAAAAAACGTCAATATTTGCCATACGTATATTTCGCCAAAGATTGCCTCAACTAAATACTCTTTCGACACAAAAAGAAACACTTAACTAACTAGCTTTACCTAAAAGTGACCTTATAAATGCCAGAAAACAACATTAACGAATTTCAACTTGTTGGTCTTATTTCCCAATTTTTTAGCATAATATTAATAATTTTATATGAGTGCTGAAAGCGCACATGTTAAACCATATAACTGTTTACTAATCTACTCAACGCAACCAAAAGTCGTGGCTTTTGTCATTTTAAAACTAGGAAATAAGCATCATTTTGTAGTCTTACAGCACGTGCAATAGCACAATATTAATAATATCCTATGAGCGCTATAAGCGCACATGTAAACCATATAGGTGCTTTACTAATCTATACAACGCAACCAAAAGTCGTGGCTTTTGTCATTTTAAAACTAGGAAATAAGCATAATTTTGTAGTCTTACAGCACGTGCAATAGCATAGTATTAATAATATCCTATGAGCGCTATAAGCGCACATGTAAACCATATAGGTGCTTTACTAATCTATACAACGCAACCAAAAGTCGTGGCTTTTGTCATTTTAAAACTAGGAAATAAGCATCATTTTGTAGTCTTACAGCATATCAAATAGCATATTATTAATAATTTTCTATGAGCGCTATAAGCGCACATGTAAACCATATAGGTGCCTTACTAATCTATACAACGCAACCAAAAGTCGTGACTTGTGTCACTTTAAAACTAGGAAATAAGCATCATTTTGTAGTCTTACAGCATATGAAATGCTGTAGGTCTGGCCAAAGCAGTTATAATAGCTGACTTAACAATGCGGTGCTTAAATAGTTTGGTTACAGTCACTTTCAGTTTGACTTTTTATCACTTGGATGGTTGCTTGCATCGCAGATTAAATTACGAAATTGTATAAACTCAAAAGTCTCTTTGATCGTGATACAAATACTTTCAGTTTAGCCCGTCAGTCATAGACATTAAACATGTTCTGCAAACTTAAAATGAAGCCTCAGCTGATTAAAACACATTAACCGCATATTTTCGTGACGTTAAACCGAAGAACTGAAACTTATGCTTAAAAATGCTAAGTCTAAAATTTATGCTTAAAAATACAGTCTGATACTTAAGCTAAAAAAGCTATGTCCAAATTTTAAATTTTAAAACGCTAATAAGTCTGAATTTTAAGCGTAAATGGTAAGTCTAAAACTTATTTCTAAAAATGCTAAGTCAGTAGGCATACCAAACGTAGGTTTTAAGAAATACAGCTGTTACAGAATTTCCGAGCTATCTGCGTGGAAAGAATCGACAACCGTGACGTTTCTTCGTCAACAAAGCGTGTTGTGACGTATTGCGCTTAAATGAATTGAACCGAATGGCTTGGCGGGTCAGTGCGCAGTCCTTTAGCCAACAGGGTTGCAGATTCGACACTGGTCGCTAGCTAGTGGGGTTATGTGCTTGAAAACTTAGCGGACATTGAACCCAGTGGAATAATATTTACCAATATTGAAGAAACATCTTATTTATACAAAACAAACCGCAATAACTCCGGTAACCCATGGGCAATTTAACACTCCCTTACGTATTCACGAGGTAATCTGACGGTGGCCCGTGAGGTAACGCTTCCTTACGTATTCGCGAGGTAATCTAAAGAGTGCGCGTGTGGTAACGGTCCCTTACGTATTCGCAAGGTAATCTGACGATTGCCCATATGGTAACGCTCCCTTACGTATTCGCAAGGTAATCTGACAATTGCCCGTGTGGTAACGCTCCCGTATGTATTCGCAAGGTAATCTGACGATTGTCCATATGGTAACGCCCCCTTCCGTATTCGCAAGGTAATCTGACGATTGCCCGTGTGGTAACGCTTCCGTATGTATTCGCAAGGTAATCTGACGATTGTCCATGTGGTAACGCTCCCTTACGAATTCGCGAGGTAATCTGACGATTGCCCGTGTGGTAACTCTTCCTTACGTATTCGCAAGGTAATCTGACGATTGCACGTGTAATATAGCCCCTTTAGTTTTCCAAACGGGGATAAACATAAATATCCTATCCTAATTTCTTATGTAGGCTCACTCTTAGTATTGGTCGAGCTAACAATTATGTGGCTAACGGTTAACGCCGTAACAAACTGGTTTAGCCAGCCTTTAAAATAACGAGCAAAACCAACACGTTTTATCTACGAACTAGTAAACGATAAACTGAATATGAAACGAATTGACCTTCAGAGTGAAAGTCAGTTCAAGCTTACAGAGTACCTAACGCATTGTACCGAACTAGGAGACAAAGTCAAACGCTACACAAGAACTTTCGGATCGCGACGTATAAATAGATCTATATAGGACCGGGGTAACAAAAGGCCAAGTTCATCCTTTTCAACCCGTAGAAACTAAAGGTAATGCCATTTAAATTATTAATTCTGCATGACAAAGTTCGACCTGAAACTTAGTGTAATAAAAGAAGAAAGGAGAGAAAATACACACTAAAATAATATAAGGGCGTTAGGGTTAGTGCTGGGGTTAGAGTTAGCGTTAGTTTTTGGGGTTTAGATTAATGTTAGGGGCAGGGTACGAATTAGTTTCCAAAGTTTAAGAGAGCAATTTCCCTTCTATCCCCCTTCCCGCTTTCTCTCCTTTTAGTGTTGCCACTAAAACTGAGACAATATTGCTCACACATTAGACTTTCTTTAGCTTGTTTAGACTAAAAAGTATACTAGAAAGTGTTTATGATCTAAATCAGAATAACTACCACCAACAGAATAAATAACACGATGTACACAACTCAATTTGTGAATGTCAAACCCACTATCGAAACAGTCCAAACATGAAAGTCGAAATGTTTGTTTAAAGTTTGGTGACTTTGAGATACGACATTGCGAAATGTTGAAATGACCTTTAGACTTAATAGTTTCTCCATGCTTTCGTAATCATGTCACCATATAATGTTTGCAGAATACACAATATCAAGTGTGTTTGACTTTCATTTAGTGAAGATTGCAATGGGGTAGCAGCTACAAGTCGCTGGTATTCTTCTGACCAAATGGCTTTGTTGTTTATTGCATCTCTTTTTAGTCGAATAATTGCGTGGTTAAACTGGTCGTTAGCGAACTCAGCCAATTTAAAGGAACATCCCAATCATACACAGCTCATTGCAGTAGCTTCAGTAACTCAACGGTGGTCGCGAGGTAATCTTACGAATGTGTGAAGGGATAGGATATTCATGTTTATCCCCGTGAATGGGAAAACCAAGGGTTTAATACACAGGCAATCGTCAGATCACCTCGCTCCCACCGTTAGGTTACGCGGTCCAAGTTGTTACCAGAAGTGACATACTGCCAATGTACTCTGTCTTAATGACGAGAAATACGGCGCACAAAACTAAAGTCTAGCGACCTTCCTTTGACTGTTTGCTATAAATGAGTCTTTGCAATTTTTTTGTTTATTTTACCGGGTTAAGTTTCGAACCCGTGATGGGCTCGTCACCACGACCTTTTTTATAAATACGCTCATTGATTACCTGGTTAAGTCTCGAACTAATGATGTTCTTATATTACTAAGACCTTTTTGTGTATAATTCTGTATATAAATCTTCCGCTGACGACTAGGTCACACGACCGTTATGGAATTCCACTGCGCAGTTTTGCTACCATCTTTGCCTAATGTTATATTCCGTGCAGCATTCAATCCATAACCTTTTACCCATGGCGCAACCTAAACAAACAGTAACGTAAAATATCGTCTAATTTTCTATCATATTGGACTATATTGCCTTTACGTGCAGTTCTCTGCTTACTTTTAAGCTTAATTTGAAATTAATTTGCGTATCTTCTCTAACACGAACCTACATTAAAAGCATATGTTAACAGCAGAATAATTATCGATTATGTACACATGATTCAAAGGCCGCCTTTTTTACGAGAGACAAGGAGAAAGCCAATTTAATGATCTACTAAGTTTGTTGCTGGAGTCATATATTGAAAGAGTAGAGACTAACCGCCAAAACTGCATAGCAAAGTATTTCAAATTCACATAGACCAACAGAGCGCAAAAAGTTTCTATGTCAACGAATGTTTTTCGGATACAAGTCGCACATTGCCGTACATTTGTGTTTCCGAATGGTTAACGCGACCAATATATATGACAATTATACACAAAACGGACTTAGTGTCAAGGGGTTCGAAACCTGACCTGATTATAGAAATAAAAGTGGTACAATGTTTGATTTAGCCCAACATTCTGGTTTACATTAAAAACCTTCTTATTTTACAGGTGTATTGCTCAAATTAACAAATCTGGATACAATAACAGCGACGCTACTAACTTTTTACATGGGTTTAGTACGAGAACTTGCATTCTATCACACTCACCTGAGCATGGGACAACCCCGCACACTTATTTGTCCGGCCGGTTGGTCTAACGGTTAAGTGCGTCGCCTTTTAATCGAAAGGTTGCAGGTGCTAAACTGGTCGCTAGCTAGTCGGTTGTGTCCTTGGGCAGGGCACTTTACGGACATTGCCTGAACCCAGCGGATTAATGGGTTCTACTAAATTTGAAGGAACGTGTCCATCATATACAATTACACACTGCAATCGCTGTGATAACCCGACGGTGGGCGCGAGGTGATCTGACGATTGTCCAAGTGTTAACCCCCTTGGTTTTTCCATTCAAGGGGATAAACATGAATATCCTATCCTATCCCGAACACTTATGTATACTGATTTGATTTGAGCAAACAACACTTAAATGATGGAAACTGCTCACTGAAAGTGTGTAAACTAAATCTAAACCTGCCCCTAACGTTATCCTACGAAGCCCTAACACTAAACCTAACGCCACAATATTTATTTTACTGTAAAGTTTCCCTAACTTTTATTTTGGTTTTCCCTGTGTAAGCTCTATTAGGCTTACACACGGGTCGTTTAGTTTAATAGGTTTATAGAGCAGGGCTCGGTAACATTTTGAATGCATTGTGTCGGTTTATGAATAATATCATAATGAAAGTAACGTCGGGTGCCAACCATTGTTATGTATGGTGTAACTTCCCGACAAGGTGTTGGCTCCTAACACCTGTCTTAGTGAGAGGTTGCAGTATGCTTATAGACGGCGTCCTTTATTCAGAGTTTGAAATAACGCGTCATTGTCCAAAACTTGTGAATTTATTCGAATTTGAATGATGGCGAAAACGAAAGGTCTTGAAATGACGGTTTTCTAAGGAAAATATATGTACAATTTAATTATCACAAAAATTACTAGTTTGAGAAATAAAACCAATATTTACCAAATTGTGGCTGAACTGGAGCCAAAGCACGTCATACACATCTTCTTTATAACCGTTAATTCCAAAACATACTACCAAAAGACCGATTACCTC
Organism: Ciona savignyi; assembly: GCA_000149265.1. Taxonomy (NCBI): domain Eukaryota; kingdom Metazoa; phylum Chordata; class Ascidiacea; order Phlebobranchia; family Cionidae; genus Ciona; species Ciona savignyi. Next base: position 117,224 of record CH001656.1, on the reverse strand, counting down.
ACGATAATGCTCATGCGGTAAAAAACAAGCGTTTTATAGTTCGGTGAAATTGTGGGAAAAAAAGGGAATACAATACCGATCTTATTCCCTAGTGACATCGATATAATATAAACAATAATTGCGACGATAAATCTTACACTCCCCCCCCAAATTGCGAGATCGTACAATTGAGCAATTTACAATTTAATAGATTTACGTCGCGTGTTAAGATTCATTCAATGACCGGGCTAATGCCCCCAATCTCATTGAGAGCTGTAGCAGGACCAACAGTCTTATTGCGCACGTCCATAGCGGGTACTATGATACATAGTTTGTGTATCGGTCTCTTGAATTCGGTGTCACATGCTTTGACTAGCACATTTCGAGCTACACCGTGGCTGTCCGGGTACACGGAGGTGATTCTTCCAATGGACCATTGTGACCGTGGTGTTGTGTTGTCCACCAGAAATACAACGTCTCCTATCTTCACGTTTTCTTTTCTTTTGTGCCATTTCTGGCGTGCGATGATAGTTCGTAGGTACTCTCCCGACCATCTGGCCCAAATTCGGTTGGCTAGATGTAGAACGTAGCACCAGCGGCGTCGAGCGTAACTTTGCCGCTCAATGGTCAAAGTTGGAGGCAGCTCACTTGACGGGTTCACCTTGAGCAGGTGGTTCGGTGTTGATGGCGTTTCGCCATCGAAATCTAGGGTAACGGGAGTAAGAGGTCGACAATTCAATATTGCCTCGGACTCCAGCAGCAGGGTTGTCAGTTGATCATCGTTCAATGTCTTTTCACCTGAAATGGAAAGTAAAATCCGACGAACGGATCTAATCATTCTTTCCCAGGCTCCACCCATGTGTGAAGCGCAGGGAGGGTTGAAATTCCATTGAATTTCGCGTTGTAGAATAAATTCATGTATTTGATTTACACATAGTTTGTCCGGTTTGTGAGGGTTAGTAACGGGTTGGTGCGGTAGGTACCAGATTCTGCGGTCGGTGACGATTTCGTCATATGGCACCTTCTCTGAATAGCACTTTGTCATCATGTTGTTCACTTGCTCGACATACTTTTGTTTAATCTTTGGGTTTTGCACAAGTCGCTTTGCTACAACTTTAAGGCGCCCCATCGCCATGGCGCCATTGTCTGGGAGAATCTCATAATCGTGGCGCAATGGGAGGGGTAATTCATAATGATTATCAACAAACTTAACTGATTCCTTCATAAGGTCGTGTGCTCTTCGGTCTTCAATCGAGGTCGGGAACCAAAGAAAGCTGTCGTTGAGGTCATCGAGACCGTCGATCATTGGTTTGAGATCGCTTTCATCCTTTAAAAACACAATGCTTGCCTTACAATTGGAACGGCTTTTATCACCACAGGGGCCTAGAAGTGACCATCCTAGACGGGTTTTGACAGCTTCGGGACATCGACCATTTCCGCTTCTCATGGACTCGACACGGAAAACTTGGGGACCGTTTGCCCCGATTAGCAGCTTGACTGATCCATCTTCGATCTGTGGAATTTTCACACCTTGCAAATGATGGTGTCGCTGCAACGCCTGCGGATCATGTAATACATTAGGATTCTTATATATCTTATCGACAGCAACGACGTCGGGAAGGTAATTCCAATCTTCACCCTCCACAGGCTGGGCAGAGAGTGCAAGGGACACTGTATCTAAAACACGAGATGATGTTAGGGTTTGCAACGTAATACAACGTGAATTACCAGCAGCATTTGGTGAACTTACGATCGACTCCTCACAGCGTGTTGTCGTGGAACCTTGATCGATAAATGCATAAGTAGCAGCCTCTTTGTATGCGTAACGGATTTTACCGGGAACGACGTTTATATAAACCTTGGCCGTGTTTATACTGGTGCAGCATTTATCAATTTCAACAGCTGCGCTTATTTCGATACGCTCGGGCTTGTACACACGGGGCGGGGGTTCGTGTCTACGGCTTACCGGTACAGTATTTTGTACTTGTCGTGGCGACGTTAATTCTGCAACTGATTTCTTGTGAACGATTAAGTTGGAACGAGCGTCTGCAAGCGAAGGCCGTACTGTAGTGCGGTTGTTCGTTGTAGCTGCGGCTATAACGGTGGGTTTTAATGTTGGCGAGGTCAAGTCTACAGCCTCCGGGATTTCTTTATCTTCTCTGGCCTTAGAAACTGCTTTCGCGTATTCAAATTCTGGTTGTTTTTTGTTGGCGACACGCTCTGCTTCTATAGATTCGCGAGCTTTTTGATTGGCTTCTTTCGCTGCTACGCGTGTCCTTTCAGCAGCACGATCTGTTTGCTCCTTTGCACGCTTGCGTGTTTCGAACAACCTGTCCATAGCTTGCTTGTAGGCAAGTTCGGCTAATTTCAACCTGATTTGGCTTTTTCGGCGTTCACTCCGGATAAAGTTTGCAGTAGAAATTGTGCTCGACGTGTCGCGGTTAGTCCTTGCTAATTGCAATTCAGTTTTATTTAACCACTGACGCACATGCGTATCGAACTCACGTTTCTGACTCTTTAACTGAGTTCTTGATATATAAACATCTTCAAGCGGTTGATCTTCTGGAAAATTTACACATAAGTCCATTAGCTCGTCAAATACGCGGTCGATTATTGGTATGAGCTTACGTAGTGACGTCCTACCTATTGGAGAAAGCATTAGCCTTTCGGCATCCACGTAAAGTTGTTTGAGACAATTTAAAGTCTTTGGAATCTTCATTTTGCGGCTTGTCAGCAGGAATAACGGAATTGAAAACGTTCAGGAACGGGAATCGGCGACGGGAATCGTCAACGGAAATCGGCAACGGGAATCGGCAACGGGAATCGGCAACGGGAATCGGCAACGGGAATCGGCGACGGGAATCGGCAACGGGAATCGGCAACGGGAATCGGCAACGGGAATCGGCAACGGGAATCGGCGACGGGAATCGGCAACGGGAATCGGCGACGGGAATCGGCAACGGGAATCGTCAACGGGAATCGGCGACGGGAATCGGCGACGGGAATCGGCAACGGGAATCGGCAACGGGAATCGGCAACGGGAATCGGCGACGGGAATCGTCAACGGGAATCTGCAACGGGAATAGGCGACGGGAATCGGCAACGGAAATCGGCGATGGGAATCGTCAACGGGAATCGTCAACGGGAATCGGCAACGGGAATCGGCGACGGGAATCGTCAACGGGAATCGGCAACGGGAATCGGCAACGGGAATCGGCGACGGGAATCGTCAACGGGAATCGTCAACGGGAATCGTCAACGGGAATCGGCAACGGGAATCGGCAACGGGAATCGGCGACGGGAATCGGCAACGGGAATCGGCGACGGGAATCGTCAACGGGAATCGTCAACGGGAATCGTCAACGGGAATCGTCAACGGGAATCGTCAACGGGAATCGTCAACGGGAACGACGACTGGACGGAAACGACGACTGGTCGGGAACGACGACTGGACGAGAACGACGACTGGACGAGAACGACGACTGGACGAGAACGACGACTGGACGGGAACGACGACGGAACGAGAACGACGACTGGACGGGAACGACGACGGAACGAGAACGACGACTGGACGGGAACGACGACGGTAGTTCAAGAAATTTGAAAACGATGTAACTTCCCGACAAGGTGTTGGCTCCTAACACCTGTCTTAGTGAGAGGTTGCAGTATGCTTATAGACGGCGTCCTTTATTCAGAGTTTGAAATAACGCGTCATTGTCCAAAACTTGTGACTTTATTCGAATTTGAATGATGGCGAAAACGAAAGGTCTTGAAATGACGGTTTTCTAAGGAAAATATATGTACAATTTAATTATCACAAAAATTACTAGTTTGAGAAATAAAACCAATATTTACCAAATTGTGGCTGAACTGGAGCCAAAGCACGTCATACACATCTTCTTTATAACCGTTAATTCCAAAACATACTACCAAAAGACCGATTACCTCACGATAATGCTCATGCGGTAAAAAACAAGCGTTTTATAGTTCGGTGAAATTGTGGGAAAAAAAGGGAATACAATACCGATCTTATTCCCTAGTGACATCGATATAATATAAACAATAATTGCGACGATAAATCTTACATATGGTTTGAATAATCAACCACCTAAGGTAAATAATAGTATAAGAGGATAAGGGAAGACTTTTATATATTTTATTGGATAAGGCCAAATCCCTAGTCAAATACAGTCAAGAGTTACATTTTATTAATATCCTTGACGTTGCTCAGCTCTTTAATAGTTAAGTTTATTTTTTTTAATCCTTCATTACATTAACGAAGAATGGTATACTAATTTTAAATTATTGAGACAGAATAAAACTACTGTAGTTAAAACACGACAGTGAGTAGGCCCACATGCGATATAATAGAGAAAATATGTGTACGTTAAACCTATCATAAACCAAATTAAATAGAAATTGCTACAGAAAACTTAAAACCTTGGCTAAAGGTGTGCAAGCATGACCTAGTACTAAGAAGCTGACTGTATATATTTTTTTGTATTGAGACTAAATTCACTTTCAGTTAAACACAACATACCTTGTTATTTTCAGTAAGTCGGCTTCGATTAAGAATATTAAACATCCATGTGTAAATATTTGGTTACACAAATAAGTGGATCCATATACAAACAACAAAGCTATTGCCATCTTCTTTAGGCAGGTAAATTTTTCTGTTCGCTAGCTAGTCGGTTGAGTCATTGGGCAATGCATTTGAATGATGGGTTCTATCAAACTGAAGCTACGTGTCTATCATACACAACACAACGCAGTAGCTACGGTAACCCAACGGTGGGCGCGTGATTATCTGCCACTGTCCGTGTGTTTTCCCATACACGGGGTTAAACAAGAACATCCTTTCCTTTAACGATTCTTGGCCAGTTTAAAGTTAAGATAGTATATTCATGTTTATCCCCGTGAATGGGAAAACCAAGGGGGTTAACAGACGGGCATTCGTCAGATCACCTCGCGTCCATTGTCGGGTTAGAGGAGCTATTGCAGTGTGTTGTATAATTTAGACATTCCTTCAATTTGGTAGAACCCATTAATACGCTCGGTTCAGGCAATGTCCGTAAAGTGCCCTGCCCAATAACACAACCGACTAGCTAGCGACCAGTTTCGCACCTGAAACCTTTCGATTAAAAGGCCACGCATTTAACCGCTAGACTTACCGGCCGGTTAGAAATACGAAAACTACGGCGACATCGTTTTTACTTAAAAAAGTTGGGACCATAAACATAACAAACGTAAGAAATCGCATTTTTATTTCCAACGTCACAAAACCTCCTTTATTACATTTTGTCTGTGCTCAGTGGAGTGAAACGAACCAATCGAGGAGTGGAAAAGGGGAATTCCCTGATAACTGTTCGGTTTGTAACTGGTTATCTGAAAAATAAAAAAATTGTTAAAAAAATGACTTAAAGTAGGCAGTGAAATCGATTATATTGAATGGTCTTGTGGCTTAATTCACATATAGAATTATATGCAAAAACGGTTACTAGGCGATCTAGTTACTAGGCGATCGTGGGTTCGAAACTTAGGATATTCATCTTTAACCCCGTGAATGGGAAGGGCGAATTATCACACAGGCAATCGTCAGATCACCTCGCGCCCACCGCCCCGTTACGGATAATTTCCCATATAATTCACACAGCGACCAGTTTCGCACCTGCAACCTTTCGATTGAATTGCAACGAACTTAAACGTGAGACCAACCGGTCGGACTTATGGTAGATAATAGAATATTAGTAGTGTACTCTTGCTTGACTTTGTGAAAATATCGCCTAAGCCACAGGCGGGGATTAGCGATTACTTAATGTTTAAAACGTAATTCAAAATCTCACCTCTACAGCCACGTAATCGCCGGTTTTCATTTTCCGTTTTTCCTGTGATGTCACAGACGTCATGACATCACAATCGGGTATGTATACTTTGATGTTTCCATCCGTCCGACCTTGTAAGACATTTGGAGTCCGTATCTGTTCCTAAAATTTTAAAGATTTTTAAAATGAGACAAACAAGACCGACCGGTTAACTAATTCTAAGAGTAAAACGTCTGTTGGATCGAAATCAGCAATTCGGTTTTGATTGACCTTAATAAGAACGGTATTGGATTTTCATTTCATGTTATATCATCGGGAAATGCAAGGGGGTTATTTAACTGATAATTGTCAGATTACCTTAGGTCTCCTATCGTGTTTCTGAGCTATTAGAATGCCTTGCGTATGATTAAGAAGTTGCTTTATTTCAGTAGTACCTACCCAATAATCCACTGGGTACAGGCGAAGCTGCTAAGTGGACACAACCGACTAGCTACCGTTAGGTTTTGAACCCACAGCCTTCCGACTGGTTGCATACTCTTGACGCTTTTACCAATTGAGCTAAACGACCAGTTTTGATTAAAATCAGCCATTTGGTTTTTGTAGACCTGATAAGAACGGTAATAATGGATATTCATGTGTTATCATCGTAAATTGGTAAATGCAAGACGGTTAACATACTAATAATCGTCGGAATACATTGTGTCTCCTCTATCAGGTTAACTGAGCTATTGTACGTTGTTGTATATAATTCAGATGGTCCTTCAGTTTTGGTGGATTACCATACGGGTATAACATGGGCGTTAACACAGGGAAAATCATCAGATTTCCTTAACATTGGAAAAGAGGACAGCTATTTCAATGTGTTATATAGGATTTAGACGTTAATTCATATTAGTTTAACCCATTAATTCACTGGTTTCAGGCGATGCCGATATGTGCTCAAGTACCAGCTAGAATCAGGTTTAAAGCGCATCTTTCAGACCAATTGCATACCTTACCGGTCAGGAATATGTTTAATCATAATCACAGCATACACAACACCAAGAAATCATGGAAAAACAATCACCTTTTCCACCAGAACTAACTCTATTCGTCCGATCCTCTTTTGATGGACTGTCGGCAGAATATTCTGGTACAATTGAATGATCTCTTGCAATCGCCGTGATTTGGTGGTTTCAGGGATATCATCATTCATTTTGTGGTACGCATGGGTTTTCTGGGGGAATATATTTTTAAGGAGCCATATGACATGGGTTGGGTTTTCTGGGGGAAGGGATATATTTGATCATGTTAATGAATAAAAGGAGTCTTTGGGATTAACTGCTAAGCCTGACCAAACTTGGAAATCGATGGACAAAAACAGGTTTACAACTTACTCAACTACCACGTTGATAGTTTGTAGGCAACATTGTCGTTTTTATGTTCTTTCTTTTAATGTTTTGCATGAGTGCACATACACGTTCTCGTTTTTTAGTTAACCTTGTATTTCGTTCATTTTTACTTTGATTGCAAACCAGCAGGATGTGTTGGTTACCGATTTGTTTTTTATTAGATTTCTAATTTTTAATGTTTGTATTCTATTTAAATAAGGGTAAAATACAATAACATGAACTGCTGTGGTTCTTTGGACTATCTCGATAGCCACAAGCTTAATAAGTTAGTGTTGTCTTTCAGCTAAGATTCGAAGCTGGTCGCTATGAGCTAGTCGGTTGTGTCCATGGGCAAGACACTTATCGAATGTAGCCCGAACTCATTAGATTAACAGGTTCTGCCTTAATTATACACAACACACTAAATTATACCCGCTTAACCAACGGTGGGTGCGAGGTAATCTAACGAATGCAAGAGTGATTACATTCCATCCATACGGATAATAACCAATTTATAGTGTAAAATATCTTAGTTAAGGCGATAAAACCCCATTCACTGGGTAAAAAAAAACATTCACGGTGTAAAAAACAGATGCATAAAACACCATTCACAATCATAAAAACCTTACATTTCGCATACTGTATTTGAAGAGGAATGCATAATCGTATTTCACGAGATCCATCAGCGAAACTGTGTCCTTATGATCTTCTTCCGTCTCCCCACAGAATCCTGATATGATGTCCGTGGAGAGCACAACTTCCGGGATGATGGATCGGATCCGATCCACGAGGTTCAGGTAGTCTTCTCTTGTGTGGCTGGTGGGTTATGATGTTATGAGCAACTATTGGTTTTGTTTCGAGTGAACGGATATTTACCTTTATATAGGATATTCATGTTTATCCCTTTAATTTAGTGGGCATTGTCTTAATTTAGCGGACATTTTCTTAATTTAGCGGACATTAAGCCCGTTTACATGATGCATGCTCAAACGGATCGGATTGAAAACCAAACGGATTTAAAATGACGTCACACACGTTTCAAATCTAATCTGTTAAGTGTCGCATTTACATGATGCTAATTTTGTTTATTGTTTTTAGAATGCAATTGAATCTGACTGCTGATGTTAATGTTGTCGGTTAGCCTAGTGGAATGTTAGCGTATGAGTTATGTATTATTGTCCTGAATTATAATAGTTTTTATTTAGTCCTACTGTTACGGTCACGTGTTTTTCCCTTTTTGTTTTATTTTGCTCTCTTGTTTAAGTTGTACGTCACATCCTGTTTTAGTGCGTGTTGCGTGAAATCCTTGAGACCTTGGGGTCATTTCATTTTATACTAGGAACCAAGTGGTGGTCTAATGGGAACCATACTAATGTTAAAAGAGGTTTTTCTGTAGTGTACGGAAAAATATTATATATTTTGGCCGGAAATTTCAGGTATGTATGATTTGATTATATTTTGTTTCACTGACGTACCTTTTGTTAATCATTTTATTATTCTGTTTTAGTTACCGCAATACAAGGACAACTATTTTTGCGCGTATCTGATCATAAAAGGCCAGGCTCGTACTTGGGTTAAGTACGGCCGCAACAGTAACTGAAATTTCGAAGAGTTTCAGCCCTCGAAGAGTAACTGAAACTTCGAAGAGTTTCATTTAGCCTTCTAACAATAACAACTAAACTCCCAACGAAACAGACCTTCGCCACGAGCCAAGGCAGGACGAAGGTGATTACAATAGCGTATGGAAACGTCGGCGCTGATTGGGAGAAATCGAGCGGATTGGGAGCAGAAGGATGAGTGAACCAGGCTCTGAACTGAGCGACAAATTATTACAGCAGGAACTGAGTAACGTTACTATTAGAAGGCCGAAGTCGAGTCAAACCGCAGGTCCTTCCCCCGTGCAGAAGGACTACAAAACGGAGGAATTGCCTGGCGGTACGGAACACTCGACAAGCGTGGAAATCAATCTGCGTCTAAACACATTGCAAGCCACGGTGAACAAAGGCGCATCTAAAGTTGAAAGATCAATTGTGATATCAGGTGACATTTTAGAAATCCAAACGTTATTTTTAAGTCTTACCAAGTTGGAAGACGACTACACGACTTTGGTTTGACGAAGTAATCGAAACGTTAACTGCGACCGAGAAATTGGAAGCGCATGACAATAGGCGACAAATCGAAGCCAGAATAAGAGAAATCTCAAAAAATGCGAGAGTGGCAATAGAGCAACTCTGAGCCGACCGCATATCGGTAAAGTCGAGCTCAAAGACAGCCAGATCATCTGCGTGCTTAGACGCTGACATCAAACAGAATTCTTTCGGTAAAAATGATGATGATATTGATGGCTCTGGACAATCCAAAAATGGTGAAGAACATTACATCGACCACGACACATGGAGTGCTCAGGTGAAACGTATTAATCCTGTTTCTATGTATCACTTACCAACTGTAAGATTAAAAGTGTTCGATGGGAACGTATTGTCCTTTTTATCATGGGAAACTGCGTTTGACGCATTGGTTGAACCATCAGCATGCACAGCCCTAAAACTAAATTTGCTTAACCAATACTTGTCTGGAGAACCGAAATCAATGGTAGAAGGTTTTATGCTCCTACAGACGGAACAAGCCTATCAAAGGGCAAGAAGCCAATTAAAAGCGCGTTATGGCAACGAAAGCGTGGTCGGAAAGGCATTTTTGGACAAGCTGTACTTATGGCCAAAAATACTTCCCAATAATCCATCTTCCATTCGTTGTTATTCTGACTATTTG
>CH001656.1:57091-99011 GCA_000149265.1 Ciona savignyi | reverse complement strand
TTGCTTTTATGGAGTTTCCAATTATTTCATCACAGCGTTTATAGATGTTCTATCGAGAAATCAATATCATAAGCTTGCACAATATCATTAATATAACTGGGGGGGGGGGAACTAAAAAAGGAGGGAGAGTGGAAAGTGGAGAAACTGCACACTAAAATGAAGATTATGACATAAGAGACAGTTTTAAGCTTTGGGGTTGGGAATAGCGTATGGGGCAGGAAAAGGAAGGAAAGGGTGAAGGAGGGAAACTGCACACTTAAATGAAGATTGTGGTTACTGCAGCCTGCAGGGATAGGATAATGATGTTTATCCCAGTAAATGGGAATATCCAACAATTAATATACCAAAACAAATATGGCGTTAACTGAAAATCCAACAATTAACAAAAAAACTGCATGGCAAGATACTACAGCAAAAGAGAAAGGCACCAAAAAAATACAAATTGATAAAAAAATGTATTACACTTGTAAACCAAGGCGGTTAACACACGGGCAATCATCAGATTACCTCACGCCCATTGTCGGGTTACCTGAGCTATTGCAGAGTGTTAGGTAGGATTTACACATTTCTTTAATTTGGTAGAACCCGATATTCCGCTGAGTTTATGCAATGTCCGTTAAGTGCTTAACCCAAGGACACAACCGAATAGCTGGCGACCACTTCACAACCTGCAACCTTTCGGCTGAAGGCTTTGCACTTAACCGCCAAACGCCAGACTAACCGTACCAGGGCTAATGTTTAAAGGTAACGTTAGTTTTGGGGTTCAGATTAGTGTTTGGTGGCAGACTGGCGGGGTTATAATTAGTTTTCATAGTTTTAGTAAGTAGTTTTCCCATTGTACTGTTGCCCAAGTTACAGGAGCTATTAAAGTGTGTTGAAAACGATAAAGATATTGTTACAAGTTCAGTTTAACCCAATCAACAACGGGGTTTAGACACAGTTATTTAAATTCCCTACGAAAGACATAACCAACTTGCTAGCGACAGGCTTCTTGATTTCTTGTTAACCCTTGGATATAAACATGAAATATAACAAAATAACCTTCCTTCCATCCTAAATTCCTGTCAGTAAACATTTAACCCGGGTACCCTGTGTAACATTTCGTAATTTGTATTACCAATTATGATTTTATCAAGTGAATTACACGTCTTCACATCGTGCAAATGAAATCATGATTAAGTTTTCACTACAAGGAATTTTCACAGTGATCGTGTACCACATAATTAAATCGTTTTTTTCCATTATGTTAAACCAGTATATCGGGTTAAAGTACACACATTTTAAACAGCAGTATAGGGAAATAACCGCTTCTGAAATGGTTGCAAATTTTTTAATGGAAAATGATAGCCATGTTTTTCCCGATGGGCTCGATACCGTAAAGTGGTATTAACAAGGCTAATTATCTAATCCAAGCTTTAATTTTAAATTGTAAATAAATCTAAGACTTCCTATGTCGAATTTTGAGTGACAGCCATTTTTGTGAGGTCAGTTTGCATTGGAGAGATAGGGAGAATAATTAGTTGAACCCCTCCTTCAGTAGTTTTATAACATCAATTGTATTGAGCAATTGAGGCGATTACCTCAGTACCAGTTACAAGAATGAAACTTATATAGCCAAGGTATTCGACAGCCGCGGTAATAATCGTCAACCTAATAATAATAGTTTAGTGATGACGAAATGTCAGCTGAAATGCCGGCTGCGGCGATTATAAATCTTATGTAAAAACATAAGGTCGCTACAATTTCTACCTTTGGGTTGAAACTAGTCGTTTGCTTGTTGGTTGTGTTCTTAGGCAAGACACTGGATTGCACTAAAACAATCACGTAACACTACAATAGATCCGTAAACCAACGGTGGGAGCAAGGTCATCTGACGATTGCTCGTGTAAAAAAGCCAGTAGATTATCACAGCAAACAGCTACGGCCCGGCTATTTAAAACCATAAAGTATTTGACAACGAAATTCATTCTTTTAACGCCATGTACCGTTTGTGCCAAAATCGTAATTCCTTCTCATTTGCATAAAAGTATTTTTATTACAATAAAATTGTAAAACAAGTAAATGTAACAACAACAAAAAAACTGTAAAAAAATGGTGGGTTGTAAAACTCATTTAAAAATGAACTTATTAAACGCCATACAATTATATAGTGAAAAATTGAGGAAGGCATACTTGCATTAATTATTTACGTTTATAACAACATCAAGTATATTTTTAACATTGTAATTCTGAAAAGTGCATTATTTTAATTTATATTGATATACAGTAAAAAGAGAAAACATAAAATCTTCCTTCGAAATGACATTGTTAAAGCCCTATGTGGGCTGCGTGCTGACGCCGGGCGAATCAACTAAGCTCTATAGCGGTGTCTAACGGTTGGTTATATATTATCTTCACCGCCAGTGGTGTCGCTCTTTATCGAGTTCTGCGGCGATTCGAGTTGCGAAAAAGATCGTTTTCGATTCTTGGAACACCTCACAGCTATCACCACCACAGAAATAATGACAATGATCAACAGCACCGCAAGTGGCAGAGCGATTTTTAACGCCAAAAGTCGCGAATGTTTAAACCGAGAACAACCAGAACCAGTAATGAACCTAGAAACAAATTAATGGAATTTAGAGAAGGTTACATTTATACGTGAGTACTGTATATTTGAAATTTTTACAAAATACCTTTAGATTATTCATGTTTTATTTCACTGTAATCATGTTAGTAATCATGTGGTAAAATATGCGGAACTTATAGGCTATACAGATTTGATTATTTTAAACTCAATAAAGCATAATATAAAATTCACTCGTTTTTTAATTTTTTTTAAACGGGCCAAGTTTCGACGCCGCAATATACAAATAAATCGAGCGCATTACACTCTGAAACGTTCGCCGATTTTTTAATGGATAGGATAGGATAGGATAGGATATTCATGTTTATCCCCAAGAATGGAAAAACACAAGGGGGTTAACACACGGGCAATCGTCAGATCACTTCGCGCCCACCGTCGGGTTACCGGAGCTATTGCAGTGTGTTCTGTAGACACGTTCCTACACATTTAACCACAAAACCTTTCAAAAACTTACCCGTCGCCAGAGTAACCATCCTGACACTGACACCTTACGCCAACTAGCGGAGCTGATTGATCCACACAAAATGCTGAATCATCACATTTTAATGACTCGGTTGTATTACAGTGATCAATGTCCATACAGCCGAGGTAGTCTGAAAATTAAAGTCCATCATTTTTCGCCGTCAATATGTCATATATAGCTCAGCCGGAGTTCTGGCTTTCACCTAAATGGTTGTATGATCGAAACCAGGCACTGGTTAGGTGGTTAAGACAAGCGATATAAGGTAAATATCCTATTTTATCTTAACACTTATCACTTTTGTTGTTTCCTAGCTAAAATCAGTCTTTAATCATATTTAACCGAACGCGTTTTGCGTTTCTGCAAATTTCCACATTTCGCGTAAGTATATTCGTCCGGCCCGTTGGTCTAGCGGTTAAGTGCGCCGCCTTTCAATCGAAAGGTTGCAGATGCGAAACTTGTCGCTATCTAGTCGGTTGTGTTATTGGGCAAGGTACTTCACGGACACTGCATGAACCCAGCAGATTAATGGGTTCTACCAAATTATACGAACGTGTCTATCATATACAACACACTGCAGTAGCTCTGGTAACCCGACGGTGGGCACGAGGTGATCTGACGATTTCCCGTGTGTTGACCCCCTTAGTTTTCCCATTCACGGGGATAAACATGAATAACCTATCCTATATGTCTTTAAACATATTTTAAAATAACCAGAAACTAAAGACAAGTGATAAAACATGAACACATTTTTTTAACACTTACCACTTTCGTTGTTCCGTTCACCAATGCCTTCATATCCATCGTTGCAAACGCAAGTTGAGTTTAAAGTTAGAATTCCCCTTCCATCTTGTGCAAGACATGTTGCATTTTCGTGACATTTCGACCAACGATTGTCACAAGGATTGATTTCTATGAAACATTTTTTAACAGTTAATATTTTTTGAATAATGAGTTTTAACGATTGATTGTTTGGTTGTTAATTCTATTTTCAGTTTATATTTTTTTGCTACTAGGTCGTAATATTTTATATTTATATATTCTTTTTTAACGAAGTGTTTTAGCTATTGATCGTTTTTGTCGTTTAAATCTAGTTTCTGTTTTATATTTTGCTGTATTTTCTACTAAAATAATATTTTAATGTTTAATATTTAAGCATTCCCTTTTACGACGTGTTTCAATCACTGTTTTTGTCCCTTATTTAGTTTCTGTTGTATTGATTTCTATGGAACATTTTTTAACAGTTAATATTTTTGAATGACGAATTTTAACGACTGATTTTTTTGTTGTTTATTCCTGTTTCTTTTTTCATATTTTGCTTTATTTGGTTCTAAAAGTGATAATTTTTATATTTAATATTCAAATATTCTTTTTTAATGACGTGTTTTAACTACTGTTCGTTTTGTCCCCTTATTAAGTTTGTATTTTATAATTTGCTTTATTTCCGGCTAAAAGTGATATTTTTATATTTAATATTTAAATATTAATTTTTTTTTTTAAATATCGTATTTTTAACCGAAAAACTTAATTCTTAAAAACTTAATTAATTAGGTTTAACCCTCACCCGGCACTGAGAAAACTATTTCAGCTGTGCAATATCCAGCCCAACAGTAAAACTTTCGTTTCTGATCATCTTTATAATGTGGAATGATGCTGATGGTGTAAGTCTGACCCGCCACTAGGTCGTACAAGGTGGCCGTGAAGGCTTCGGTTATGTTGTCACAATCTGAGTGTTGCCTGGCGCCATCAAATGGGATCGGGAACGCTGTCTGGACATAAACACGAAAGGTTAAAAGCTGATGAGTGTCCTAAAAATCCTGACACTGATTGATGAAAGGAAGAAAATTGAATTGTAGACCAAAAAATGTATTGCAAAATTGTTTTAGGTATTTAGGGTCGCGTCCTTTATTCGTGGAAAAATAAACTTTAAACAATTTAGAGAAAAATATATGTACGCGGTTGTAAAACTTATATGTGCCATTAATTATTGGCTAGGCAAAGATATAAATATGATTAAGGATAGGATTTTTTTGAAAGGTTATTTTTAGAAAGGATTTTTTAGAATTAGATTTTTTGCGCAGAAATTTATATTTGATTAAAAATAGGCTTTTTGTGGTTCACTTGTAGGAAATAAAGGTTATTTGTATACGTTTATCTATAACCATGCAGAAACATGCACAATCGTGTAGCCAAATGGTTAATGCGACCGAATATTATCACTCATTTAAAAATGGTGGAAGGGGTAGAGCACATTATGGTCCGACCGGTTAGTCTCGCGGTTTAATGCGTCGCCTTTTAATCGAAAGGTTGCAGGTTCGAAACTGGTCGATAGCTGTGTGGTTGTGTGCTTGGGCAAAGCACTTTGCAGACATTGCCCGAAACCAGCGGATTAATGGCCAAATTGAAGGAACGTGTCCTATCCTATTATTCGCGCGATACATAAAAACTACAGAAATATAGAAGGAAATATAGATAACCAACTTACAGTGGCAAAAGGCCTTCTTATAATGTTTAGTTCTGATGTTTGTTCAAACACAGTGACCAGATATCCGTCAAGTCCAGTTTGGGTGACTGGCGGTAACCACGTGATTGAAACATTGACAGCGTCACGTTGAAAATCAGGAAGTGGAATTCCCACGGTTAGATTGCGAGGTATCATGCTTTCAATGTTGTTGTCTGCAAAATAATGTTGAAAACTGTTAAATGTTTAAAAAATTAAATATGTTTAAAAACTTTATTATTTTAAAGGAAATCTCAAATGATTATTTCGACGATTTACGTTCTGGAATGCTTAGCTACAGCAACTTTACGGCACAAACTGGTATGTGCACGAATAAAACACATGCTGTAAAAACTACACCAGTCACTATGGATGTTGTTAATAAAGAAAACCAAACGTGCACTTATAATATCGCATTATATATGAATGTACCATGGCATTCCGGTAATTATAGAAAACGTATAGATGGCCGACCGCTTAGTCTAGCGGTAAGTGCGTCGCCTTTCAATCAAAAGATTGCAAGTGCGAAACTGGTCGCTAGCTACTTGGTTGTGTCCTTGGGCAAGGCACTTTATGGACATTGCCTGAAACCAGCGAATAAATGGGTTCTACCAAATTAAAGAAACGTGTATATCATATACAACATACTGTAATATCTCCGGTAACCGACGGAGGGGCCGAGTTGATCTGACGATTACCTGTGTGTTGACCCCCTTGGTTTTCCCATTCACGGGAATAAACATGAATATCCTATCCTCCTATAAAGATCGACATTCCTACCAATGAAGATTTAAATAAATCACCCGAAATATACATTACCTACCACAACAAATTTGTGTCGCTTCAATTTCTCTGAAATCCGAATTATTCCGAATAAGTCCGACACAGTCCGATGCCGGTGTAAGCATATGCATTTGATCTTGCGCGTGTGTGTTACCAACAAATTCCCTGAAACCATTAAATTTAAATAATACGATTAGTCAGTTATACTTTTACTATGGTTTCTTATTGCTATATTAGTATCGGTAGATCGTGGACCAAGTAGGGTTAAATAGCATATTCATGTTTTATCCCTCTGTAGGTACAGTCGTGTGGCCAAATGGTTAACGCGACCAATAAATATACCGACTCCTATAAAAAAAAACGGCCCGAGTAACGAGCCCACCATATGTTCGAAACTTGGCTCGGTCAAAAAAAATTATTCTTGTGTAGTGAATTCCAAATACAGCAGTGTATCTTCTATACAATGCAGTGTGTTGTAATTAAGTCAATAAGACCAAATCACTATTCCAGCCAAGTAATCAAGTTGGTCATGTCAAGTCAAGTCACTAGTAAATATCCAAATGGTTAGCGCGATCGTATCATATACAAAATCATTCAAACATGGAACAAAAGGGTTTTAGTAACGAGCCCATTACGGTTTGAAATTTAGAACATTGAATAAAAATACCTGTAGTATGGATAGATTTTAAAAACATAGGTTTGATGGAATGTTGCTTCAAACAGCATACTTCGTGTATCCTGGTAAGGACCAATGTAAATAGTTTACGATCAGCATTAGTGACAGTATTTTCTACTGTCCTTTTCAAAATTTAATTTTAAGACCGACAGATTAGCCTGGTGGGTTGGTCCGTCGCCTTTTAACCAAAGGGTATCGTGTACGAAACTGGTCGCTAGGTAGTCCGGCCTGTTGGTCTAACGGTTAAGTGGCTTATAATCGAAAGGTTGCAGGGCGAAACTGGTCACTAGCTACTCGGTTGTGTCCTTGGGCAAGGCACTTTACGGACATTGCCTGGACCCAGCGGATTAATGGGTTCTACCAAATTGAAGGAACGTGTGTGGACCCAGCGGATTAATGGGTTCTACCAAATTGAAGGAACGTGTGTATCATATACAACACACTGCAATAGCTTCGGTAACTCGACGGTGGGCGCGAGGTGATCTGACGATTGCCAGTCTGTTAACCCCCTTGGTTTTCCCATTCACAGGAATAAACATGAATATCCTATCCTCTCCTAGTCGATTGTGTCCTTGGGCAAGGCACTTAACGGACATTCCCTGAACGCAGTGGAATGATGGGTTCTCACTTAGTGGATATCACCTGAACTCAGTGGCTTAATAGGTGGAAATAAAACAGTGCAACTTATAAATTATACTTAACGCACTGCAATATAGCTGCGATAACCAACCCAGCGGTGGCCATAAAGTAATCTGATGATTTCTTTACGGGTATAAACATGAGTGCTAGATTAATTTTAACTTTTACCTTGGATATGGAGGTATACTTGTGGGGATTTCCCTCAAGCATTTGGGGAAGTCCCCAACACGTCGCATTTCCACCATTAAAGAGCAAGCTGCAGTCACGTGGGCAAGGACAGTATGGTGACGTCATACATGACGTATTAGCTTGAGGACACGTTTCATTAGCGCGTGGTTTCACCCAAAAGTTATCAGTTCTGTAAGAAACAAATTTAAAAAACATAATAGGCTACACAAGTTGCTTTCACAATATGAAAAACATAAAAAGACCCATTTTCCCAGATAGTTGTCAATCTAGATACCGTTTTTCCATTTGTTTTCAACGCTCACCCAAAAAGGTTGTGTTTTCGTCAGGCACTGTGTATTCCACTACGGTTTAGTTTAACTTTATCTATTGTCGCTACGAATTAGTTTTTTATTCAATATCTGTTTAATTTTAATTTTATTTGAATAGGGATTTATTATTAAATTATAAGGGGTCTGAACTCTTGCTGGCGACCCCTTTATTTTCCTTATTCAAATAGAATTTAAAACAATTTATAAAATAGAATTTTAAACAGCAATTATATATGCAAGATTAAATGCATTTAAAATACGCTGTTACTACTCTCATATTTATAAGCCGTTATTTAACAAAAACAAGTACATATGTATCATTGCAATTTAGAATTTTAAATTGATAAAAAAAATTTTTTAAAGATTTTCATTGGCGTTGATATTTTTAATCAGGCTTAAGTTTAAATTCGTGTATATATAGTAATTAAATAAACATCCAAAATGACATTTAATTGGGAAAAGAAGAAAATTTGTTCAGTTTTAAAAAATATTTGCGTAATTGTAACAATTAAATAATTATATGAATGTGTCATAAACTCGAGTGGGTGTATTCGAAAATTATTGCCAATTTTGACAAAAATCGTCCTACACGCCATTTAACTACTCGTTACAAAACCACTGTTTGACGTAACACTGGTATTTATTGGGCCAATTGTAACAAGAGTCACGATTTTGGTTTTCGCGGTTTTTGGAGGATTTCAAATTAAAATAAAACGTTTTTCAGTGGCTATATGGAAGTGTGTAGTGTGGTTAAGTGGGCGGAATATGTGGTTACTTAAACGTGCTCGTTTGAGAACTGGATTTTAAAGTTGGTTTTTATCGTCCATGAAAGATTGGTGGTTTAAATCTAACCTTCATCACGCCGCAAAAGCGACGGGAATTCCAAAGCGGTCACGTGATCCAAAAATTAGCAATGGCGTACTAATGTTTGAGATTTGATTGTTAGCGTAATCCTGCAACAAAGGATTACCTATAACTCGGCCAAATATTATATTTACTATGTCTTGGAGTAGTGTATATTGTTGAGAGCTGCTGACTACAGGCTATCGAGAACCCTGCCTAAAAGTGTAACATATAAGCGTGAGCAGTTGGGTAATATGTATGACCTAATGGTTAGCGCGACCAATTAATATACAGCATGTGTGGTCAAAAGTCAAGCGCGAACCAGCCATATACATTACGTGTGGCCGAATGGTTACCTCGACCTGTCTGGTCAACATAAGCGATTCATTAACAGTCGGCGATTAAAATAGACCTGGTGACGAGTAGGGTTCGAAACCAACCCGGTAAATAGAAAAAAATCCAAACAACCCTTACCCATTTAAACAATTCTCCAAAGGCCTTAAGACTTCCCCATCTTGAAAAGACAAAAATTGATGGCTTGAAACTAGCTGTTTCACCGAAAGCAAAAACCCGTCCAACTCAAGACCTGTATTTGGGAATAGTATAAGTCAAGAAATATTTTAGATTATGGATATTATATATTGCTCCAATCCAGTGGTTATAATAGCTGCAGAAATTTAACCGTGGACACATGGTGTATATTCCTGTTATCCAATTGCAGACTATATAAAATAACAATAAATACTACAACACATGCATTTTTAACAGATTTTTTTACCAAACTAAGTTTTAAACCCGCAATAATCTCGTCACTAAGTGTTTATACTAAAACCACTATATTAATCAATCGCTTTTATAGAACTTATTAATTTTTTTATGATTTTTACCAGGCTAAGTTTCGAACTCGCGATGACCTTGTTTCTAAGTTCATTTAATATTCAGTGTATGCATCTGTCGAATGTAGCTTCATCGGTATATGTATCGGTAGCGTAGACCATTCGGTCAAACGACCGTACTCATTCGTTTTTTACCGGCTTAGTTTCGAACCCATAATAAGTTCGTTGCCAAGACAGTTTTTTGTATGCAAGACGGTATATGTATCGGTAGCGTAGACCATTCGGCCACAAGACCGTACTCGACAGATCTGAAAAGCACTTACCGTTTGGAATCTCAACATCCCACGAAACGTTCAGGAAAAGCTTCAATTGTCGTTCACGAGAATCGTTCACGTGCGCTTCATATGAATAACTCACGTTCGTGATATTCACGTTGTTCACGAGGTCTGTAAGGTAAAGGATGAACTAGTAAACAAAATTGAAATGTCGATTTTTTTATTTTTAAACATTTTCAACCAAAATTAAATTAAAAAGAGCATATTATAAGGGGGAATTGCGCGAAATACAACGACATTTCAATTTTGACGGATTTAAATTATTGTCTTTTTGCCTTTACAATGTTTTTTTACGTTTTATGTCCTCGTCCGTACTATTTCTAAAATTGTTTTAATTTCATTCTTCCAAATTTAATATCATTTTCATTGTTAATTTTATTTTTCCATATATTCATTTTCCGTGCTTTAACGAATGTCATTTTGCCACGTTTCACATTTTGCATCACGTAAATTTTGCAACGTCCGGTTTAAAACTATTTTATTGTAAAAATTTGTTTTGCTTAGTTTCGAAACCAGTACCTAATAATTCCGTTAAACAGTTCGTTTAGTATCAATGTGGATATAATATATATGTGCCTTGGCCTCGGATCTAGTAGGTCACCGTTGCATTTTCATATTCGTTTCGGTTTTAAAATAAACGTTAAAAAAGATTTACCTTGTATATTTGTAATGAAAAAAACAAATAATCATTATATTTTTTTACTGAGCCAAGTTTTAGGGCTCGTTACTCGGGCCGTTTTTGTATAGGAGTAGGTATATGTATCGGTCGCGTTAACCATTCGACCAAACGACCGAACAATAATTATATTATAACCATGTTGACACAGGTCTTCCCCGGTCTCGAATGCACTACCTGCCGGACATGTAGTTTTTTACTGAGCCAAGTTTCGAACCCATGTTGGGCTCGGCACCAGGACCGTTTTTTGTATAAGAGTTGGTTGATGTATCGGTCGCGTCAAACATTCGGCCACACGACCGTACAAATGTCGTTTTGTTATGTGATCTCGACATTTACTTTTCATAAACATAATGATTCGTGTTGGAAATGTTCTTTTTATATGGATTCGTTACTGCGATACATTTTGATGCGTTTCAATATATGATTGAAATCAACAAAATGTCGGAAGTTTCAAATTTCGTATCCACACTAGGCAGGTACCAACCGCTTAGTATTTAGGTCTAGGGACATATTTATTTTTGACATGCGCCCTTTTATTGCACTTTCCATCTTAATTTAAGAACCTATACATATTTTTAAATTGTTGTACGGTTATATTTTCAAAGGTTTTTGTCTTTGTCTATTTCTATTATAACATTTCAAATTAATGGTCAGGTCTCGTACGGACATATATCGTTCAAAAACGTATTTTTTAATCTTGTTATGTTTTCCTCCTTCCCTTTGGATAGACATCGAGGGAAATACTCTCTCAGACCATGCAAATATATCGCTAGCAAATATATGTTTAACCCGACCGGTTGGTCTGGCGGTTCAGTGCGTCGCCTTTTAATCGAATGGTTGCAGATAAGAAACTGGTCGCTAGCTAGTCGGTTGTGTCCTTGGGCAAAGCACTTAACGGACATTGTCTGAACCCAGCGGATTAATGAGTTCTACTAAATTGATGGAACGTGTCTATCATACACAACACACTAAAATAGCTCCAGTAACCCGACGATGGGCGCGAGGTGATCTGACGATTGCTCGTGTGTTAACCCCGTTGGTTTTCCCCTTTCACGGAAATAAACATGAATATCTATCCGATCCTAGCAGTCAGTATTGTCAGCCTTGGTTATATTAGTGTACCAGGTAAACAAATATATAAAGATATATAACTAAACAATATTGCAAAAGCAATTTCAATTGTAGAACTAATTGTAGACTAACTAAACAAAATTAAGTTTTCCAGCGTGATATTATTTGGCTTCTATGACTTTTGAATATTTTTAAATGGTTGTATTAATCGGCGGCCGAATGGTTAGCGACACGAATGTATATACCACATGTGTGGATAATTGATCAAAGCGACCGATACATATATACCGATTACAATAAAAAAATGATCCGAATAACGAGCCCATCATGGGTTCGAAACTTAGCTCAGTAAAAAATGGTCAACGAGACCAAATTAATTATATCATAATTATGCAACCGAATGATTAGCGCCACTAATTCATATACTAATTTCTAATTAAATAACGGCCTATAATGGGTTCAAAACTTAGCCAGGTGAAAACCGAGCATATTAAGAAGAAATTTATTTAATTTCTTACCATTTTTGCATACCGGAAGCCGCCGAAAAAAGAACGACGTTACAGTTTTCACCAATAGAACTATGACAATAAATTTGTAAAGCATTTTTAAAACCTATTGTTGGTTTCTAATTTCTCTGCAAAATATAATGAAGATATTTATGTAAATCCGTCCGGGCGGGATCGTTATCTACCCCGGCCACATTCATGATATCTCTCGGGCGCTGGAATAACAAACCTTCTGTGGGCTACACTTTGGTGCAGACGCTACCATGGACCCGCTTCTACCATTGTATTGTACTACGGCTACTATGACTATTTAAATGTGCAACATATTATTCATACTCGCTTTAGCAATCCGACTGTAAACACGAGGTGCATTACACCGCTTGTATCTACTGCTAGACTTTACTCTTCGAAGAAAAAAGCAAGCTCAAACCCCCAATAAAAATGGCTCGTTTTTCGACAACTGCGTCTTAAAGAGCCGAGGATTATTAAAAAATATTCTTTACTAAAATAAGGTTAACTAGACGCGTTTTTGTGCTTTAAAAAAGGAAAATCTTGAGCGTTAACTATTCACCCATCAAATGACCTTATTGTTTAATTCACCGATATATATATACATAAACAAACGACAATTTAAGTTTATTTTAAGCTTTCCTGATACTAAACCTCTTTAATTAGCACAGTCATATCCTACATATCCGATGTTACTGATAATATGGAAAGGTTTTCTATGAAACCATTGCTTTATTGGCAGGTTCATTTTTTTCTGGCAGGTCAGCTCACGAATTCGGTCTTTCACCAGCGATTATGACGTAATAAAGCGATTGTCAAGTGATCGTGAAGAAACAATGGCGACTCGTAATTTGAGGTACGTCACGAAGCGTTACATCGTTCGTAAAATCACCAAATTTAATTTTGAACTTGTTCAACCTTAAACGAATTAAAAAGAGCAAGACAGGATTTGAGCAGAATTAAATGATATTTAGGTTTTGACGACTTTAACCCTTTGTCTTCCTTTAAAATGTTTTTCATTTTCTTTAGCTGTTGTCGTTTAAGTATACTGAAAACTAAAATCTTTTAAATAAAGGACATTCAGATATGAAAATTAAAAACATTTTTCACAAAGTATTACAAATAATTTTGACTTCAAGAATCTTAAAAACAATTTAACAAAGTATTACAAAAATTAATTTTGACTACAAGAATCTTAAAATCAATTTAACAAACTGTTGCAAATAATTTTGACTACAAGAACCTTGAAAATAAAACTTAATACAATTTTTGGATAACAATATAACTGTCAAGATTATAAAAATTAACAAATATGTTTGATTTCTAGCTATATGCTCTCGTCAGGGATTTCCTAGAGTAATCATTAGCTACGATTAAAGCTTTTTTCAGTTTTATTCATTTTTATTTTTTATGTTAGGTTTTTATGTAAGGTTATAATAAATAATGGATTGGATTATAGACGTGTTTTAACGACTGTTGTTTTGCCATCCTTTTCCTTGTTTTCAATATTTCATCAAAGGTCGTGTTTTCATCGTAGAAAAAAATAAAATAAACTACACTAAAAAAATCCTTAAGTTATTTTTTTAATTTTTTTAAAGGACTTCGTTTCGATTCCATGGTGGGCTCGTTACTTAGTCCGTTTTTTCATATGTGGAATTGGTATATGAATCGGTCACGTTAACCATTTGGCCAAGTGAGTATTAGTTGAATTACTTTTATTCGCTCAACCAGCACGCAACAACGTTTAAAAAATGCGATAAAATGGGCACAGTTAAGTGCGTCGTCTTTCAACCGAAAGGTTGCAATTTCGAAACTCGTCGCTAGCTAGTCGGTTGTGTCATTGGGCACGGCACTTTATCGACATTACCTTAATCCAGCGGAATAATGGGTTCTACCAAATTGAAGGAATGAGTCTATCATATACAACATACTACACACTACAATAGCTCCGGTAACCCGACGATGAGCGCGAGGCGATCTGACGGTTGACCGAGTGTTAACCCCCTTGGTTTTCCCATTCACGGGGATAAAGATGAATATACTATCCTATCCTATGATACATAGTATGAACGACAAATGTTCGTGGCTATTTGGGTAATTGCAGAAATATACTGTGTTAAACAAAAGCTAAATAAAAAAATCTCTACAAAACCTTGCGCTATTCAAACAATATCAGTTCATGTTTTATAAGAGTTGTATTTCGCCATTACAAGATTATCAGTATCCTATTTAAATATTCTTTTTTTTTATAGCGCGAGCTTTTCGAAAAGCATTACTAACGCCAATACAAATGGTAATGTAATTGGGTTATATAAAATTCGAATTAATGGCAGACTAAATTCTGGCGGATATAGTGGGACAAGGACTTTTATATATATCTCTATTTATATTATCAAGCTTGCATATTTGGGTGTGCGCAATTCTTAAGTCCATCATGCAATACAAATATATCATAAATATCATAAGTACTAAATGCAATATTACAAATAAGATTTTATGTCCATCTTGCACCTTACAAAATTACATATTATTAACTGATTTGGCCAACACCAGATTAATTTGAATTTCGCACAAGTTAAAAATACACTGCAAATAAGATAAAATTCTTCAAAGGTACATGTCTATTTTATGATCAACGGTCAAACCAGGTTAAAAACGTCTCACCGCTATCATGTCTACTGCCCTGAAGACCTCTGTATAAACCAGTGGTTCTCAATGTTTTTGACCTCGTGGCGTACCCAAGACCAATTATAAACGCGAACAGGCGCACCTTGCATGCTAAGTCAAAACAATATGCTAAATACTTAAAACGTTACAATGGAAAAATAACGAACTGGACACTAACCATTTAGTAGTTTATGATCTATGCACCTTCTGTCGTAAATTTACGAAATGCAAGTGCGGCGCACCTAGCTAACCCTTGCCTCGCACCAGTGCGCGGCGGCGCACCATTTGAGAAACACTGATATAAACAGTGGCTCCTCGTCGTGGGTTACTTATTTAAAATGGCATAACACGTTTTGAAACGTCTCACATTAAGATGCAAATTGACATTCCTGCTTATGTTTTTGGCAGGAATATCATACAACGAAATGCAGTTTGCAACTGAAAATATTGTTTTCCGAAGTTCGATTTTTACTTGCGGCAATATTTTTCTAAATAGCTTTATATAAACACTGATGTCATTTGAAGCTTATTAATTGTAAATGAAATAAGGATTTTCCGAAACATTTCTCATTAAACAAAAATTTATATTCTGGCTTTGTTTTTTATGTTTTTAATCCGAACTGCTACAGTTTTGTAAGTTTTATTTATGAATTGGATGTAAAAATTAGTAAAACTGATGGAATAAGGCGTGGCGCCTATTAAAGCAAAATGCATTATGCTTATACGATGGTGAGGGCAAATTCCAATTAAATAGAAAAAGAAAATAAAGTTGTAGAAAAACGACTGGAAGAATAAATAAAATTAACTCGAACATATTAATATTTAAACTATTTGACCCGCATTCTATGTATTTTAGTTTATATGGCTGATTATTATAACGAGCGAATAAAAAAACAGTACATGTTAGAATTGATAGTATAGGATATTTATGTTTATCCTCGTTAATGGGAAAACAAGGGGGTTAACACACGGGCAATCGTCAGATTACCTCGCGCCCACCGTCGGGTTACCGGAGCTATTTCAGTGTGTTGTATATGATAGACACGTTCATTCAGATTGGTAGAACCCAATAATCTGCTGGAATTAAATTGACATGCACTTAATCTGTTTTTATTGAATATGGTTCATCATTACGAAAAGTAAATATCATGCAATAAAATAAAGAATACCTTAATCTGTGTTTTAGTTAATATATCTTATCGTTACGAAGCGAGAATATAATACAAAACAAGATAGAATTGTCATGTGATTTAATCTCCATGTTTAAGTTAATATGTTTGACCAATTTAAGAGGAAATGTAATACAGTAAAAACGTTATTATTATGTACTTTCTGTTTATGTTGATATATCTGATCGTTACTATAAGCCACCATAATACAGTACAAGGTGAAATTGACATGTAATTTAATCTGCGTGAAACCAATTGCATTTTGTAGGAATCCGACCACTCTTATTGTTGACACGAGATTGTACACCTCCGGTTAGAAAGCGAAAGAACCGCAACGCGAGAAGATATTAATAAAACAATCGACCTCGACTTAAAATCATATGTCACGAATACGTGCTGAGATTGTCGACATTTTTCGGCGATTTTCGACATTTCCGAGTCACGTTCGACAATACGTGCAGTGCGACGTTCGAATTTATACCTCGTTTGAACAGAAAATCGTGAATTCAAAAATCCGAAAGACAAGCGAGTCGTTATCTCCGAATACTGGCCAATGCACGTTTCGGTGAATTGAGTTCAGGGTCTAAAATCTAAATAATACTTGGCGCTTCAATGCTGAAGTCCCGTCGTTAATTTAGCTGCTAATCTAGATAACAAATTCGCCTTGCAGAGATTGCAGCGTCGTGAATCGTGCTTATAGGTCATAATAATAGCTGGAATGTATTTATTAATCAACAGATTCCATATTATCCTCACCGTTCAATTTACATACAAGTCACTAGCGTGGTGTGTTTTTACATTCACAAAACGCAACTATTACAAGAATTTATTTTTGTTGTTCTTTTTAAAAAATACAACAAGATAAAAAATATAATTATTAGTATAAATAAAACAGAATAAGTTGCAAACGATAACCATAAAAACTACAGAATACAAGCAAAATATAAGCACTTATACCTGAGACGTTTCTTTAGTATTTAGAACAATTATAATTAGTATATAAGCACTTATACCTGAGACGTTTCTTTAGTATTTAGAACGGTTATAACCAACCATCTACATATATATACGCCCTTTTTGCTGGCTGGTTATGTTAGATACTATTTAACGGAACGGCCTTGAAACAAAAATAAGAAACATTTGTACAATTTATTAAAATTGCTATGTGGCGCCAATCCTTGCCCATGTTAAATTAGAAAATACGATATGACAAGTTTATTTTTCTTTCCCTCATTACATTAAAGAAGAATAGCACAGTTATTTTAAGTTAAGGAGGCAGGATAAAACGTTACATGTACAGTAGTTAAAACATGCTAATAAATAAATACGGTATAACGAAGAAAAAATGTTATCGACCCAAGTTTAAAACCCATAATGGGCTCAATACTTAGACTGTTTATAAAGGGGTCGGTATTATGTATCGGTCGCATTAACCATTCATCCATACGATAGAACCTTGAAACGTATGTTGTGTCTCGGCAAGCAAACCCACGCGCAAACCGCCTTCCTGGCCACAGCCTGATGATTACCGACATGTGTCTAAAGTAGAAACTGGGTTCAAACGGGTTAGCCTTTCGGAGTTGGTTTGGATGCTACGGGTTTCTCAGAACTAATATCTAGAAACATATCAACAGATAAGATGACAGCTTATAAAAGGCAAGATGTAATCTAAATACGATGAACAGTACCGTGACAGGCGACGAAAGTTGCACGCAAAAAAACGGCACACCGTATAAATGTAGCTATTTGAAAGGGTTCATTTACCTTATTTCTTTAGCGCCCTAAGGGTTGAACCCATGGGTTCGTGGCTTAGACCGTTTTGTATACAAGTCAAAAATGTATCCGTCGCGTTAACCTTTCGACCAAACGACCGTACAAATAATTTGACTTGGTTCGGCAAAACGCGAAATGTTGATAAAACAACACTACCCATGATTATTTATCCGGTATGTTCACCAAGAAATTGTGTGGCAGTAACTTATACCCCAATTGCTACACAAACCCCATTTAACGCTTTTTAACTAGGGGTGCATTCTAATTTTACTTGGTACGATATGTAAGGAAACATTGTAAATTGGGGTAAATGCATCCTTTTTGTTCAACTTATTAAACGAGTTGTTAAGAGCGAGAATAGAATAGGATATTCATGTTTTTTCACGTAAACGGAAAAACGCATAGACCATGTAATCGTTAGAAAACCTCACGAATACGTTAGGAAACGTCCTTACACTTGTAATCCTTAGATTACTTCGCGCCCACCGACGGGTTACCGCAGCTATTGCAGTATTGTGTATGATTGATTCACTTAAATACGATTAAGACATTCTTTCAATTTTAGTTCAACCTATCAATCTGCTGGGTTCGGGCAATGCTTGTAAGTTCTTTGCCGAAGGACATACCGACTCTGCAGTTTAGACCAAATAAAAGTTCTGTTTGTTTAATGCATGGAGAATGGTTTATTCACTAATTGTCAAAAAACTGAGTAAACCCATACATCCCAAAGTATATAAACATAAAACGTTCAAATTCTACACAACTAATGTATACTTTGTTTATGTTTAAAATAGATTATTAGTCTTGAAATCATTTTAATCCTCTTTCCTTTCCACTAAACTGTCGGACTCGGTAAGTTTTATTTTCTGAACAGAATTAAAACCAGACTAATGCTATAACTAAGTACAATATCCCTTTTAGCATAAAGCCTGCATTGTAAGCTTGTATGACGTCATAAAATGTTATTTAAGTAACGTCAATCACTTAAATTACGAAACGTCACAATATAAAAATTAAAGTTAAAATCTACTTATTGAAGCTATCATTTAGTTTAAATATTTATTAAATTATAAGTGGGTTTTTAGTAACAGTAGATTGGTTGTATTTTTCTTTACAATTCATAGTGTTATTGCCAAAAGCTATATAAAATTTGTCTTTAATTAGTGTTATATCACTATTGGCACACCAGTTTAACCATAGAATACTTACTAACTTACAGAGTTAGGTTTAATAACTTAATTGTGGCTACAGGAAGATTACTCTATGACATAAAATAGTTCGTATTATTGAAAGTAATATTATGATTATTAACTAAGTGTAAAACAGGGTTGGGC
This sequence comes from Ciona savignyi, assembly GCA_000149265.1. Taxonomy (NCBI): domain Eukaryota; kingdom Metazoa; phylum Chordata; class Ascidiacea; order Phlebobranchia; family Cionidae; genus Ciona; species Ciona savignyi. The sequence continues at coordinate 79,608 of CH001656.1, read as the reverse complement.
AACTTCTCTAGTCAATCGGCCAGATGTGGGAAATTGAAGTTCTTGGTAAACCGGATTATTACATGAATAGTATTCAATATCTTAATTACAGGGTATGGTTAGATACCGTTTGTATGCCGGCCAACATCCATTTACGAGTGGTATGTTGCCCATGGCAGGTGTAAAAGCTCTAGCAAATCGACTGCTGGCATAAAGAGTATTACCGCTTAATGAGCCCCTTTTCATTGCTGGTTTTATATAAAGTCCGTTTGTTATCAAGTGGTACAATTTTCGTAATTTTTGTCTTCTTAAATCCAGCTTATAGCAACAATGCAATTCGCGTGGGTAGACGTTATTCCGAAAAAGAAAACTAGATTACGATCTAAACATTCTTCAATTCGGGTTCCTCGTAAAAACTTCAAAGAGTTTGAAACACAGAAGCTCTGATACACGAAAATGGTGATGTCGACCAAGATAATGTGAATGTTTATCAGCGCCGAAAACGATATATTGGTTTTGCCAATCCTAACGATTACATATTTGTTTAACCAAGAGTCCAACCAATAGTTAAACCAATAATTAAACAGGGCAATAAAATATATATAAATACATTTGATATTTGATCTAAAGATATTGGATCAGTCGATATCAGTAGTTTTTGGCCTTTGGTAAACCACTTATCAACCGTTACCTGTACATAACAGGTGGTATAACAGGTTGACCAAACAATATAAAAATGTCTCTAATCCACCAAAACTCCAGAAACCGTATGGTCGTTAGGCCGAATAGTTAACACAACCGATACATATAACGAATTCTTTACAAAAAAAACAATATTACTGACGAACCTATCCTGGATTCGAACCCAACTAAGGTCGATTAAAAAAGAGAATAAACTCTATTAACCTGAAGTCTAGTCACCGACCAACAAAAATATACATGGCCTGTTTTAAACAAAGAATCAGTGAAGGTTTCGTCACTTTGTTTAACCATTGCTTAAATAAGAGTGTGCGGTCGCGTCATGAATGTCGTTGTTGTTTAAATATTACCACGTATGTTTGTTGTGTTAGAGTTAGATGGATGGATGTGGATGGAAATTAAGTGAAATCAATTTCCTGTGACCTTAATTGCAAGATCGAACAAGTCAAACATTATTTTTGTTAAAACAACACCACTGTCGTTATGGTGGTCCTATTTTGCAAGTGGTATGTTACCAAGAGTGTTGTAGTAACAAGTGTTTGTATAATGGCTACGGTATACTGAACTGTACTGTAAAAGTGGTATAATACTGAAAATGGCATAACAGCAAGGATTGACTGAAGTTAAACTCATCAAGGGCAAAACAAAACTTGTCGAAAACTTTCAAAATCGGTGTTTTTAGGTTAAGTCACAAAAGCGCCGCCGGATACGAATATTTTGGCATAAACAAAGCGTATTATGACGCGCATGATTAAAAGCTAATGACGAAAAAGATTAAAACCTGGACTTTAAACCGAGCTTAACAATGGAAACTGTTTGTGTAATTTTTTACTAAATCGGGATTAAAAGAATTAGTTTAAGCTTGACCAAAATTGAAAAGTTAAATTATAATTTTCTAATGCTACATTCCTATTTTTAGGGGACTTCCCGGAGTATTGAATAATGTTTTTTGTACATTTGGTACATTTTTGGGGGATTTCTCTCTAAAAAAACATTTTTTTAATTTTAGGTGAGAATCACATAATAGTTTGGGTTCATTTGTTTGGAAATAAACAATGCAACAACAATAAAGTGTAACACAAAACTAACTTTTTAACTTTGCAATTTCACAAGAACTTTTGCTCCTATTTAAATAGTTTTGTTTAGTTCAATATTTAAAAACAAAAGTAACAACAGAAAATTATGTTCTTACTAATATTATTTTAGTGTAGTATACTGTAATAGTGAATGTTTATTAATACAAAAATTTTGCCCTCGGCTTTAAGGTTTATGTGAAAAAAAGCCCCAAAATGAAATTCCACCAGCGGTTAAGAAAACGTTTCAAAACACACTTTATAAGACATTAGAGTATATTTGGTGCAAAAAACAAGTATTGCACTATATTTATTTAAGAAAGCACTTTAAGTGCAGAACATTTCTGTGTAGCCACAATTTCTAAATTTGAGTTGTAACCGCTGTGCTTTATCATATACAGATTGCAATCTTGTTTAGTGGGATGTTTTGGACATACACAAACTAAATTAAAAATAAGAGCATAAAGGAATGTGCCAATAAAAGGTTTCCTATAAAGTGCGAAGCAAAAATATTTGAGTAAAAAATACCGGATTGAATAATCAAGATGACACAATAAGGGCGACCGCTGGCTGGATTTCTTATCCTTAGATCGGTAAACAAGTCAGATATTTTGTCATACAGGAAATCTCCTGTCGCAACAAAGGCTCGGTCGATGCTTATCTGGAATGGCTCGGATGCTATATATTGATGTTTATCCCTGTCATTGAGAAAAACGGAAGAATTATCGCACAGGTAATCGTCAGATTAATCAAGAGATCGTTTTCACACGAAAATCCCTTAAATTATAACCAAACTGTCTTGGGGAACCAGAGATATTGCAGTTTAATTTATTTTTGCTTATTTATTTGCTTTACCCAAGGACATAACCGACTAGCAAGTGACCTGTTTCGAAAATGCTACCTTTCGGGTAAAAGGTGACACACTAACAAACCACGCTTTCGACACATAAGATATTGAAAACCGATAAGCACACGCCACTTTTCAAAGGTACCTTTTCATCCATGCCAATAGACCGTTGTTTCAAGGTATTGGAAATCCCCATTAGCGTAAGAAGAATGAACAAATATTTTAGTGACCAAGTTTTGATAGACTAATCGGCATGGTTTGTAACGTAAGTTTAGACATAAAGCTAAATTATGCTATAAGCTATTGATAATATCTCTTTAGTTAAGAAAACGCGTTGGGAGTTTTACCGACATTTAAGTAAAATATTTTTAATCAAGGCAAAACTAGTTAGTAACACGTGCACAGCGCGGTAAAGGTTAAAAGGTATTATGGTGTTTTCCTAATTATTATCAATTTTGCTATTGAGATAAGATCGAAATACGACAAAATGATTTTTTATTATTTAATAGATGTCAGGCGTATAACAAGGTTACTATAAACGTAGTTGCATTGAACGATTAATTTTCAAGTCTAAGATATCTCCACATTTATACCGTCGTTAGGTGGTGCTATTATGCCGTCGTGGCAATGCGACATGGGGTCGGGTGGTCAAATTGTTAAAAAAAACGAAATATACAGGGTGTCCCAAAAATGACACCATTTTAAAATAACACATTGAAAACCTGTGAATTCCAGAAACTCAATAAGCACGTGTGTTGTACTGTTGACAACGCGTAAATGACAATATTTTTAAAAATAAATTATGTCAACTCATATGCCTGTTAAATTTCATTGATTTCTAGTTCATACTTTTTGTGATATTTGCATCTTAATTGGTGTCATTTTTTGGGACAACCTGTATAGCAAATTTTATATAAATACGGTTAAGTGACGAGTTTATACTGGGGTTAAACCTTAGCCCAGTAAACAAAACGTGTAGCCTAACGGTAAACGCAATCGAAAAATAATACAACGGTCGAAGTCAGTTCATCATGGCTTCGAAAACTGACCGGGTACATGAGCACGATACGCAAACAAGCGAGGTTTTAGCTGGCTTTAGATTTTCACTCATAAATTTCCCTGACATTAAAAAGAAAGATAGATGTAAATAAACGAATAGACGCAAAAAAATAAATAAATTTTCAAACGATAAATATCAACAGTTGGGTTAACGGTGTGACTGCGTAGAAAAATAGACGTAAAAAAGTACAAAAAATATAAAATAGTTCCAAATAAGAAAGATGAAAATGTGCAGAGTAGGGTTGCCAGTGCTGCTAATCGTTTATTTAATATTTGGAGAATTCATTTGCATCCACTGGACTGAACCAACTACAGTGAAGCGCATTGCAAAAACACCAAAACAGTCGTCAGGGTGGATAACGATAATACAACCCTTTTGCTTGTAGTCACCGCACTTAACCATTATGCCAACTTGTCCAAATTGATTGCGCCATCTCAGTTTCTTGCTTGGAAATACGATTGCATGCATCACTTTATTCTCTGACATCTTGAATTGGTTGCCATTTTAAGTATCGGTAACTGTCGATGTCGATTGAAATTTCCAGTTTCTGTAAATTAAAAAGTACAGTTTAATTATGTTTTTTCTGAGATTAAAAAAAACAAGCTCGGAAAAGATGCTATTCTGGGATTCAAAAACCTAGTTTAGGATTTGAAAATCCAGCAATAATATATATTGTACTCTACTGTAAATAACTCACAGAGTTTGGGATGTCATTTAACGCTCGCTGAAGCATAATTTCTTCATCCTGGTTTGCAAATCTCCATCTCAACCCTTCACCCTCGTTCTTGAAACACAACGCAAGTTGTAACATTAGATTTATTTTTGGGAGCATTGAACACACGGCCTGCGTGTCGGCGGTATCTAGAAAGTTGCCAGCAATGCGAAGCTCGGAAATCTGAAATAATCAACACGGTTAGAACGATCAACACATCAAATCAACACAAGCGGTTAGAAGGATCAAGACATCAATAAATTTTACTATTTTATTACAAACTTTTTGTGTTCGAGGAATATGACAAGACGCCTATTTTTTATCCACGAAGATGCGAAAGAGCAGAAATTAAACAGTTTAGATTATGTTAAATGCAATGGACACCTTGCTACAGTTTTTGGTCAACCAGTCAAGACTATACCATGATCAGCAGTTATCATACGAAAGCCACGAATAAATCCTCAAATGTGGACTTCCCTCACAAGTTATACGACGATAACCGCGGATAAATTCTTAAAATAAATTTCCCCACCTGCCGGGATACAAATGACATATCCATCTAACATTCTAACCGCACAACAAACAGCCGTGATAATAAATAAACAACAAAGACTTGTACGACGCGACCGCACACTTACACACGTAAACAATGGTTAAACAAAGGGACGAAACCTCATCTTTAGGCCTAAACCGAAATTTCAATTTTTATTTTATATTAGTTTTGGCCAAAAATTTGAATATTTATATTAGTTTTGTATTAGTTTTGGCCCAAAAAAATTAGTTTTGGCCAACAATTTTTGCAATGTTTAAACGAAACTGGCGAACATCAATTTTATTCCTAAACAGATTCCATACCGATCCTCCCATGTTGGCAATTGAGGAAGCAATAATCTTGAATGATTGTGTATAAAGGCCACTGTGGCGCAAGTCGATCTGTTTCACACACTTCTTCACTTTGCCCAAAACAGTTGACATCGCGTCCGCTTCGCTCATGGTAATCGCAATGTAACTAAGATCCACGATCTCTGGAAAGTTGAAGGCTGCTATATGGATCACCCTTTCATTGTTGCATTCCCGAATGCACGACAGAAGGTTCAGGAAAAGTCTTTTATCTGTCAGTTAAACAGTTAAAATATTGGTTGGATGCTTAATTGTTGTTGCCTAACGTTTTAACTAGTTAACAGATGAATGCATATATAGGCCAATGGATGTTGATATTCATATTTATATTCGACGAGCTGGATGATAGTTTCGATACTGCAACCATTAGGTTAACGACTTATTCTCTGGGAAGCAAACGGTTTAGCTAACCGGCTGGATATTAGTGGCCACTGGTCCACCATCAAGCAAACCTAATTATATATAGGATAGGATATTCATGTTTATCCCCGTGAATGGGAAAACCAAGGGGGTTAACACACGGGCAATCGTCAGATCACCTCGCGCCCACCGTCGGGTTACCGGAGCTAATGCAGTGTGTTGTATATGATAGACACGCTCCTTCAATTTAGTAGACCCATTAATCCGCTGGGTTCAGGCAATGTCCGTAAAGTGCCTTGCCCAGGGACACAACCGACTAGCTAACGACCAGTTTCGCACCTCCAACCTTTCCATTGAAAGGCGACGCAGTTAACCGTTAGACCAACCGGCCGGACATATCTTTCGGCTGTAGGTAATTCAAACACATCTTTTACCTTTCTTTGTGTAAGGTACAGTCAATCCTTTAAACTTTCGAAATAATCCCACAAGAAGCAATTCTCTTTTCATTGTCATTTCATCTACGAAAATAAAGTCAGTTTACAAGAAATCTGCTATTGCAGAGGAAAGTTTACAATTATTCTTAGAGGGTTCTAGATGGTTGATGGTGTTTTAGTCAGTGGTTAGCCCCCATTTTGATTTTGTATAACTGGTTACCTTTAGATGTAGAAAATAGTATAGAGCTAGGATAGGATATTTATGTTTATTCCCATGAATGGGAAAACCAAGGGGGTTAACACACGGGCAATCGTCAGATCACCTCGCGCCCACCGTCGTCTTACCGGAGCTATTGCAGTGTGTTGTGTATGATACACATATTCCTTTTATGTGGTAGAAACCATTAATATGTTGGGTTCAGGCAATGTCCGATAAGTGCCTTGCCCAAGAACACAACCGACTAGCCAGCGACTAGTTTCGTACCTGAAACCTTTCGGTTGAAAGGCGTCGCACTAAAGAACCAGGCTAACCGGTAGGATAATAAAGGAAAGAATATTAATGTTTTAACCTCTTGAATGAGAAAATGCACCGTCAGTTTAACAGAGTTATAGCAGTTTGTTTCTTTAATTTTAGGAAAACAAATTAATTTAATATTTTCAGACGATTTACGCTAAATGCTGCTTTGCCCAAGAACTTAACCGTACAGCAAGATGGTGGCATCAACCTTATAACATTTCAGTGGTCTGCAGACCGTCGACGCTCTCATTGATTAAAGGGGATCTGAAGTCAATTTTAAGAATATCTTAATAAATGGAAAAATATACGCTGATTTCAAAAATCAAATCAGTTTCTTCCAATATTTTTTTGTTAAAGAGTTATGAGCAAATATGCATTTCATTTTATGTTAGGGGATTTCCCGTATTACGTCATTGACGTTGTTGAGATTTCGTGCCTATATGCATTGTATACAATCATGTGCCAGTTTAGAGGTGAATTAGTAACAGAAGCGCCTGCAGGAGCGTTGTATTTTCGTTTTTTTTATGGAGACTTAGCATAACACTTGTCATATAGCCTTACTGAACCAATGTACATGGTGAGAGCTTACTTTAAGCGCGGTCATTAAGGCCTGCACGGTCCTGGACCTAAGCTGAATGCTGAGGTATACAGGTCTCGTATTTAAATGACTTTGGAATAATAAGTCTTAGCAATTTATATCATAAATTATAGAAGTGAAGACAGAACAAGAAAACTAGAACGGGAGGCAGTAAACTGTAACTGCCAGTAATTTATAGAAATAAACCAGCCATTAATCAAAGATCATACTATGCGGTGGGAACAGCCTATTTCTTTCATGATTGTTGCTTTTCAATATATAGCTATAATCTGCAACGTAGACTAGCAATGTTGTTATCAACCCCTAGGCTACAAACTGAGAGTGTGAGAGATTTGGTATACATATGCATAGAAGTTGTAACAATTTTTTTTTGTTTTCTTCATTTCTAGAGTAAATTGAAGTTAATGTTGTAACACTAAAATGAATGACAGTTTTCAGCATTCTGGCATGGATGAAAGAAGTTTTATTGTACACACTAAAACAACACAAATTCCGTCATATGCGTTTGAACCAAGGAAAACGTCTGAAAGTATCTTTGAAGATGCAAGCCCCATAGAAGAAAATATTTATTTAGAAACATTACCTATTGACATGACTTGGTGCCGTTGCAAAAACTGTATTCTTATGGACACACCGCAAAAATGTTTATGCTAAATGAATGTACATGCATTTGTGCACAAAATAACACCAGACTGGACTTGCATTACTAAAAGCCCTTATTTTTCAATTATCTGCTTGGATAAAGAAGTTCTTGAAGTTGACGCTTGATGTACTGGGTTGATCACTATGTTTAAAATCATAATCAGAAAAATTAAAAATTGTTGGAACTGTATTTTTCACCAAGCGGTTTGTTTTCATCATCTTGGCCACTCCATTGGAGTCAAATACAATTTTACTATGATAATCCTTGTCACAAATATGTGCACTACACACTGCGGTTCTTTTTCCAGGTAGTTTAGAACGCTTGCATTGTTGTATCCATTGCTTCATCCGTTTTTTGTCGTTGTGAGGAAATCGATGGAAGAGCACAGGTGGATTGGAATTTCGTGTGTTGTAATAGAAATTTGTACATCCCGGAGCAAAACAATATGCTCCAAATACTCTTTCTTCCTTCTCAGTGGCTTAACTTTAGGCATTTTACAATATCTAATAAAAAGAACTAAATTGGAAAAGTGGTATATTCTTATTAACTTATTTGGGTAGTTAAGTAAAGGTTTAATATATATTCTTCACTTATGTATCTGAGTGCTTGCTGTGTACTTATTGTCGGACTACACATCGGCTACTGTGGATTAACTGGTTTATGCAATAAGTGGTATTCTCAACCAGTAGGCTAATGCTCAGTTTCAATAACACCAGACATTAAATGCACCACATACACAGCAGCAAATCATTATACAAACAGCCAAGGTAAACCATGAAAGAAATAGGCTTTTCCCACCGCATAGTCTAGCCTTTGCTTGATGGCTGGTTTATTTCTATAAATTGCTGGCAGTTACAGTTTAATGCATTCTGTTCTAGTTTTCTTGTTCTGTCTTAACTTTTATAATTTATAATATAAATTGCTAAGACTTATTATTCTAAAGTCATTTAAATACGAGACCAGTATACCTCAGCATTCAGCTTAGGTCCAGGACCGTGCAGACCTTAATGACCGCGCTTAAAGTAAGCTGTCACCATGTACATTGGTTCAGTAAGGCTATATGACAAGTGTTATGCTAAGTCTCCATAAAAAAACGAAAATATAACGCTCCTGCAGGCGCTTCTGTTGCTAATTTACCTCTAAACTGGAACATGATTGTATACAATGCATATAGGCACGAAATCTCAACAACGTCAATGACGTAATACGGGAAATCCCCTAACATAAAATGAAATGCATATTTGCTTATAACTCTTTAACAAAAAAATATTGGAAGAAACTGATTTAATTTTTGAAATCAGCGTATTTTTTACCATTTATTAAGATATTCTTAAAATTGACTTCAGTTCCCCTTTAAACTATCCGCGTTAAATTTTTCAGAAGGTGAGCGGAAATGGTTATTATATTACTAACCCATATATATTGAAGCAAAAAATTAAGGGCATGTGCATTCATATTATAACTAGTTATTTAGAAAGCCATACCTTTGTTGTCCAGGGGATATCTGGACCAAGGGAAGTGTTCTACTCCGTATGCTTGTAGATTGATGAACGGAATTGCGAGATATTTCGCCACTGTACGAACCAACGGAGATAATTTGATGACTGAAGAGTAAACAGTCAATAAACGGTACAACTTAACTTAAAAATTCACATCAATTTACACCTGCATTATTAAAGCTAAACAATGCATATTAATACACTTGTAATCTCAATAAAACTCTCCGTCCCAAAATACGATAAAAAGTACTATTTTTTAAATAATTGCCAAAAGATACTTACTTTCTTGCCAAATTGTATATTTCTTGTTAACTAGTATTTTGGCAAATTATCAAACAATATCTTAACAAATAAAGAAACGATCGAGCATTGAAGTTGAAAATCACTAACCCGCTGTATGAAAACTAAGATCTTTGCTAATATAGATGTGATGACACAACCCAAAAATAAACCAAAGCACTTAAATTTCCAAAAAAACGCAATCAAAGAGAAATGTATTTAAATAATACACTGGATATTAAAAGAAATAATTTTGTCATTAAATACGGAATGTTTTGTTTTATTATTTTGGCTTTCTATATATTTCTAACACTGATAAAGAATCATAGAAAAAAACAATAATTAAAACTTACCAGAATCTGGAATTACGTGATGTCTCTGTACAAGCAATCCACATAAGAACCACGTGACCATACACCAGTGGTTTTCGAAAAGGTGGTTTTGTAAAAACTTCTTGAAATCGCTAAGAGGCATCTGATTTCTGATATAAAGTGCAGTGTAATGCTCCTGAAAAAGCTGGTGGGAAAAATAATGATAAATATCTCCCTCAAATATTCGTTGTGACGCCCAACGACTAGCTGGAATACTTATAATTAGATCTTGTGCGATCTGCGAATCCAACTGTTGGCTGGTCAAGTTTTGTTTAGTAATTAGAACCGTCCGATTTTTCGTCGCATCAAAGGCTACGCTCGATAACTGCTGGCGTAATTGGTTAATGTCTGGATGACGAGCGTGATTTGTTCTCCGTAGTAGCTCCAATGCGCACTGGAACACTTGCGTCATCGTCGATATTTCCCCATTTTGCGTATTATGAAGCATGGATATGACGACAAGTTGAAGCATTATAGGGTTCGATATAAAGTTAACAAGTTGGGGAGAATCAGTATGTAGTTTCTCCCATAAAAGTTCGGCGGCATCACTGGCATAAAAGCGAAATAAAGTCGTAGTATCTTGGGGAGTAAAGTCCTGGAGATAGATTGTCTCTTTCGGTCGAAGTTTATTAGATACAAGATCAATCATAGAATGTGGTCGCGAAGTCAAAAACAAACGGATGTTTGGTAGAAAGTTACCAGATAACACGTTCGAAACCATCACGGCAATTTCTATCTTTCTATCACATGGTACTGTCTGTATTTTCATTGAACTAAACCATGTTGCTTGATCCAAACCGTCTAAGATGAGAATGCATTTCTTTTGATTGTTCAGTATATAACGATACACGCTTGCGCGGTCTGTTGCAGCTAATTCTGGGTAGTTGTTACCAACTAGAAACTCTTCGAGATTCAACTTGTGTCCAGGACCGTAATTTAAATCCATGATTCGTATTCGAATAGCTATTTTATCGTTTAAAGCAGCCAATTTTTTCAACCGCTTTGATAGAGTTGTTTTACCTGACCCTGCATTGCCTATGAAACCAATTGACCTGTTAGCTTCACTAAGTGCAATAAGCTCATGAAAGCCTACATCGCGACCTTTTTTAATATCCAGTTCAGCGTGGAGGGAGCGTATACTTCACTCCTTACGAGAACGTCGGATTGTGTATAATAGGAAACCCGTGTTAACCTGGGGTGGACCACAGGAATATTTTCTGGTCGGTTGTCGGTCAGTAGAATTACGTCATTTTCGACGAGATGGTCTTTTAAGAGGGTTTTTACTTGCTCGCAGTTTAGTTCTTTAGCTGAAATAAAAACAACCGGGTATTTAAAAAACTTTGAAAATTTTAAATACATTCATTTGCACCGTATATAGTTATTGAAAAATTATAGAATTAAAAATGCTTTAAAAAACTGGGGTTTTCAGTTATAACCCTATCCAACAGTTAAAGAAGTAAGCTCAGGGTTAAAGTACTTTTATTCGCATCAACCACGCAACACCACAGCGGTATAAAACGATGCGATAAAATTCGCCAGCACTTAAAGTGCGGTAACTTCCGGCCTCCGGTTATCAAATAAATTGGTTAAAGTTGTGCGAAGGTAGCATAAACTAATCAATGCAGATGGCTAATATTCCAATCATAACACAATATACATTAAACCACTGGAGTCAGCTAAATATTAAACGAGTTCACTGTGCGATATTAGTTATCGCACTAAATTGATATCGAACTTACAATTTGGTTCCGTGTTCAAATGGAAGTGAAAATCTTCAACGTTTTTTTGTATATTTAAACCATTCATATCAATAACAAATGTGTCAGCTCACAATGATTATGGCTTGCATTAATCTAAGATTACCTGCAAAGAAGATAGTATAGTTGTATGACCGAATGCAACTGATACACAGAATATTGGGGAACTCTACAACACCTTTCTATATTAAGAAAGAATTATCCTTTACCAAAAATACATTACAAACCACATGTTAAAGGTTAACGCAGCTTTAAAGTAAATTAAACTAGAACTTATGTTATATATACTAAAATACAGAAGTTTTCAAATTGATAGGTAAAATGTAATATTACTAACTCCATTCCAGTTCCTCTAAATTATTAAGTCTCCTGGTTCTAACATAACTGCCTTTGAGTCGGTTAAAACCAGACGTTCAAAGGGCTACAGGAGTGTATATGTGCCTCTTGTTATTGTTAACTACTGAAGCTTAACAACTCCCACTTGAACGACAACGCTGTATATAAAGCCTTGATATAACTTACCGTGTATTGAATTACCCACGTGGGAACTTAGGTATTCGTGTTTAAAGTCCGCGTGACTGTTTAGCGCGGACAAATCATATATAGTATGTATTTAAAACAGACCAAGGGGCAAGCCCACAACAGGTTTAAAACTAGACCCAGCAAACTGGCCGTTATATTCGGAGCTATACGTTTGATTTGGTTAAACTTATTAGAATGAAGCTGTATCGTAATGTTAAAAGAAACGCCAACTTTCAATAACTATTTTATGCATGTTTGGCATTTTAATTACGTTTGGTGTAAGCTATGGCTGAATTCAATAATCACAATATAAAAACACCAACTCTGCTAATCCCTACAATAAAGTTATATATAAAGAGATACGATCTATCATATAACGTTAGCATGTGTCGAAGTAATTCCTACAAACCGTTTTTATATGTCGAACCTAAACGCTCTTTCCTATTACGTTAGCTTGTGTCGTAGTTATTTTACAATTTTTTCTGTTACACTTTATATGCTATTCGACGAAACATTGATAAAATATTGCGACAACATAAATATCTGCGCCAAAGTACAATTCAAACAAATCGCAAAAGAAAGGAAAACATTGTAAAACAAAGATGGTAGTTGAAACTAAATGTTAAAGTCAGTGTTTCCCCAATACAGGGGTGTAAGTAAATAATTGACATGCAAATATTTTTGACTGTGCGTTTGCTTATTGGTCTACCTGAACATACAATCTGACTTAATAGACTACTGAACAACATATTTTGATTTATAGAAGGAATAAAAGGTTAAATATATTGTTAAGTATGACATTGACGGCTTACCTGTCAATTTTGCCACAGAAATAGTTAATACGCCAATATCAAGGCGATTTAAAATTTAAAATTCGCATTTAAATACGATCAATAATCGTTTTATGTTAAAATACTTTGAAACAATTAAGGTAACTCGCTAATGTATACGTTTGGTGTAAGCTATGGCTAAATTCCATAATCACAATATAAAAACATCAACTCTGCTAATCCCTACAATGAAGTTATATATAAAGAGATACGATCTATCATATTACGTTAGCATGTGTTGGAAGTAATTTCTACAATTCATTTATATATGTCGAACCTATACGCTATTTTCTATTACTTTGGCTTGTGTCGTAGTTTTATTACAATTTAACAGTTTCAATAGTATTTGTTTAAACTAGCTAAAGATCTGTTCCATCTGTCACGTTTAGCCTGTGATAAAGAATACCTAATTTATGTGTTGACACGTTGGGTCATAATATTTAATCGGTTTCTCGTTAAATAGCCTTACGCAACTAAATAAACATTAACAGGTAACTGCCCATTATTCCTTATTTCCTAACTAAAAATATAGGGTTATAAACAACAACAACAATCTTGTTACGTCATAGTCTCGAATATACACACTTAAAACGTCATAATCAAGCATATACGCATTTGAAACGTCATAATCGCACAAATACACACTTGGTATGTCATAATCGAGAAAATACACACTCCGTTTTACTGCTTATTCCGTATTGTAATTAAAAGAAAGCGAACGCATATCTTAAAACAAATTCAAGAGATAGTCAAGGACACTCAAGGAAGGTGAACTAATTTTAACCGTGACCAAAACCAAACTTATATTAAAATGTGCACTAACAACTTACCGGCCTAAATTTAATTCTAATATTCAGTTTATCTCTACTTACTGTCGATTTTCTATACCCTTACCTTCGGTAACTGGCCAGTTATACCAAAATAAAGGCAATAATCGATACAATTTGTACGATAAGGAAACGATATTTAAACTAGGAATCATACTAACCTGTCATTTGGTTCACAATTGTGTCAGGAGTAGTATGTTTGTTGGTTTTTAAAATTACTTAGTTTACAAAACATTTGCTAAAAGCTTTGTCGAAGAACAAAATTTATAGCTTCAGTTGGTATCGATTAAACAACCTTTCTGCTCTTAGTCCGACGCTCAACCGAAGTATCGAAAGTTAAAATCAACCAGCAAAAATTGTTAATGTTATTTGATACAGTTAATCAAAGTGTAATTTGTGCCTAAAATAACAATTGGTAATATGTTTTACGCTCGTTGTTGGTCTGTTCGGATTTCCCCACACTTTGGTCAACCTGATACAATATACTCTGTAAATATTTGCCCGTTACATTGGTATTGCGGGAACACAGTCAAGTTAAAATTCCCGAAGTGACAAATAAATATACTTTGTAAGACTGTTAAACTTTGCATGCAAATAAGGCTACGGCACTTTAGCCGAAAACTATCAAAACAAGTGACAAAAGTATTGGAAACACTAAAATAAAGGGGAAGGGAAAAATAGGAAAGTAGCTTTTAACGCTTTGTACGAAATGTTTTTGTACGCATGCGTACACGTAAATTCACGTATACGTTTTTTGCGGGCGAAAGCGTGTACGAGAACTCCCAAAGCCGGCCGTAAGTTAAATAACATGTACTTTTTTGAGAAAACTTTTAAAATTAAGTTTACTAAGACATTTTTATAGTTTCCATTTTCCCACTTTCCCCCTTTCTTATTTATTTTTTTCCCACAAAATTGCCATATGTTTAGAGCCGGGGCACAAAAAAGGCGTAGATTTTATGGTAACAACATAAACGTCGGTTAGTCTGGTGGTTAAGTGCGTTGCCTTATGATCGAAAGGTTGCAGGTTCGAAACTGGTCGCTAGCTAGCCTGTTGTGTCCTTGGTCAAGGTACTTTACAGACATTGCCTAAACCCAGCGGATTAATGGGTTCTAAACCATCTTGAAGAAACGTGTCTATTATACACAACACACTGCAATAGCTCCAGTAACCCGACGGTGAGCGCGAGGTGATCTGACGATTGTCCGTATGTTAACCTACTTGGTTTTTCTATTCACGAGGAAAAACATAAATATCCTATCATATCCTGTCTCAACGCCACGAACAAAAATGAACCTGAATGCAGAATAATTAACCCACGCTATATCTTAGCGACATGACCATTATAGATTTGAAATATATCGATTTCTGTATTAAAAATAACATATCGATTTCTGTATTAAAAATATATATCGTTTTTGTATTAAAAGAGGTCTTACTGACTAGTCTATACTACTGACTAGCATACACTAGGTCTTACCGACTTATAGCCTACACTAAGGTTCGAAATTTAGTGTGTTTTAAAAAAAAGCATGCTTCAAGAACCTATTGTGTAGTGGAATGCTTTGGACTCATTGGTATCGAAACTTACCGGACTCATTGGTATCGAAATTTACCGGACTCATTGGCATCGAAACTTACCCCTTTAAAAAATGTAAAACGTAAACCGTCGCGTAAATTGTTTACCGTGACCGATTGTGTTGCAGAATAATATTTCAAATACAGTGTCATCAACGTTCAAAAATCCCCAAAACAGGGAATGCGCATAGTTTAAACGCATAATATTTAGTATTCATTTTTCTTTTACAATGATTTATTGGTTTAAATTAGAAAACACAAGCCAATGTTTAACGCCCTTCTTTTTGTATGCAAATGAAAAAATCGAGTAATTTCCTGAAACAAAATTTCGAGTTATGTCTACCATCAAAATGCGGATAGCCAAAATCACAAACTTTAAAAAAGTTCGTCATTTTAAATGCCCGATAACTTAAAATGAAGCCGCCGTGAATAGGGCCTACCCGCTTCACAGTACATTGACAATGAATGGGACGAAACTGTCTTGCCCGATTTGGTGAAAAACTTTTACCCGAAATGTAGACTTTGACGTGTTTTGCGATTACTGTCAGATGCGACGGCCAGTGTATAGATTTGTGACTGTTGAAATACATGTCGACTTTATTAAAGTTTAAAAAACAGTGTCTCGATTTGTGATTGGTAACTTTTGAAATGTATATCGGAGTTATTTCAGTTTAAAAAAGTTAATGGAAGTTTGAGTTGTAACACAGATAAAACTAAGTGACTCACTAAATAACAAAATATTTTTCTATGCTGTTGACAGTTTGGGTCAAGGCTAAGAACGTAAGTAAGGATGTAACAGCGACTAAGTAAGTTAGTAAATCAGAATATTTTTCCTTTGCTAATGGTCGATGATACACTTTTGTTTTTACCGAAAATCATTTTTGACCGTCAATATGGTTTGATCGATTCAATGCCTTTCATTTTCGCTATAACCGATGGTTATATTTTTGTACGTGGTCAATGGTCAGAATATACATTAGGATACTCATGTTCTATCAATTGTATACAAATAAATTATGTTAAATTTTCGATTTGGTAATTCCCGTTGCGTCTTTGCTACCAGCAATACCATTGAAATGTTTAAATAAGCAACCTATCTATTTCACTAGTGTAATTTATCTGTATATATATATATATCGTAAATTATCTATTACTAATAATGTAATATCTATATCGTAATTTATACATTTTTATGGTGTTGCAATTTCGTGTTTAATAAATATGTTAATTTGATTGTTTTGGCAAGTTCCCGAAGTTTTGGGTTTCCTGCGACATTTCGACCGCAATGTATGCTATCAATTGACAGGGATTATGTGACGGCGATATTCATGACGTCTTTCAAATGAAGCGTTACAGTTGCCGTCAAAATGTCTCAAAAAATCAAACTTTTTGGCGCACACTCAAATTTATGTTTATTTTAAATGCGTATGGGTGAGTGGCAAATCTGTATTTATGGATGGGTAGTTGAAAATAAAGTCAGATATATAAAGGCAACCTAAAACACGATTATTTGTGTGTTTAGTTGTTTTGATTGCGTGACACAGAAGCATGTTTTAATAATTAAAAAAAGCTTAATTTTTTCTTTATATTTTAATATATCTATTTAACCCACGTATTTTAAATACTGCAACTTTTCCGCTTATAATTGTTCTTAATATTTTCCCAAGAAAATATTTTAGAAATTCGATTTTATTTCAAAGAACTGAAAACACATCCGGGCCAGTCATGTACCTCATGCTGTTGTTTTTGCTTGGCATGCTTAGTGGAACTTACGGGCAGCGCACCTGCAGAAACTGTAAGTATACTACTGTATGATTTACACAATTACAAGTAGAACCAAAGTTGTTTAATACAGATAATTTATACCGAGACCATCATAGTTCGAAACTTGCCCTCGTAACTAACTAACAAAAACGATTAGTGACCAGGGGGCGAATAATCCTTGGTTTAAAATTTGAAATTCAAGTTCAAATACAGCCATTGGGGTAATCAGTGAGTTTTGGGTTTATTTTCACTAAATTCAATCTAGGAATAGATCCATGTGTGATAAGGGTTTATTAGAGATGTTAAAATAAGCTAGAAAAGAAAGAACCTGCGATTCTGAGTTCCAACTAAGACCTTGGTAATACTGATTTGGAACTTATTCCGGCAAAATATCCCGGATTAATGTAAATGTATCTTTCCAGCACAATTGGATCAAGTCCAGGAATCAGGTTTCGCAATGAAACATTCAGTTCAAATTAATTCTGCAACCGGAAATCTAGATTTGCTCGTTACAATCAAATGGGACTCGATGATTCCAACAGGTAAGCCAAGTTTTAATCTTGGACATTGTTTCAACGACTAGCTAACCGTTGTGTGTTGAATGGTAAGACGTAAGGTGGTTTGATTGGAACCAGTCAATTATAGCTGGTTGATTGTGTTTTTTTCAGGGCATTTGCGGACGTTGCTCGGTGCAAAAGATTGCTGCGGCAATTTGTTTTGATTCGCTTAATATAAAATTGACGTGTTTAAGTCACTGTATTTTACTGATTAATCTTTGCTATTTTTGCCATTCTACTTTTATGTAATGACGGAGAAAATTATAAACCTAAACTAACGAGGACTCCTAAACTATTTAGGTCGGAGCTCTTTCTAACCTTTAATATTAGCTAAAACTCGATCACATCACTAAAATAAATTCGACTAAAGAAAAAGACAGTCCCTAATTACTATAGGGTCGCTTGGAGGGCTTGGATCGAGTGATTAGGACATTAACCCTAACTTTAATCCAAACCTTGTCTTATCATGTTTTAGTTTCGTAACTTTTATACAGTTTAACTTTTTTCAGGTTTTAATATCGACGGTTATTTATACCACATGGGTGAAGATACATTAACACCGTCTTTACAAGCGTGGGACCACTGCTATCCCGGGTAAATACGATTATTTTCTTTAAAAATCGTCTTCGAATTTTTTATGATATAACTTTACAGTTGTTAATCCATTACACGTTTTAATGTTATTGCTGAATTTTGCAGCACAAAATATATTAGAATAGACTACGATAGGATATTCATTTTAACCGCTGCAAGTTAAAGCGAATTGAGTGTTATTAAGCATACAATTGTTAGATTATCTTGTATCCACCTTAGGTTACAGCAGCTGTTGCAATATGTGGCGTATGATTGGTACGTGTCTTTAATTTTGGTAAAACCCATTAATCCGTTAGGTTCAAGTGATTTTGCCTAAGTTGAGACAAGAAAACAACCGACTAGCTAGCAACCAATTTCCAAACTCCAAACCTTCCAAGCTATTCCGTAATTTCTAAACCAAACTGTGGAAAACAATATTGCAACGACGAAGTATAAGTTACAGCTAATAAAAAATGTGGTAGACCTATAATTCACACCTACGCAAACTCAAAATCTATCAATCATTCAATAGTTCCGCATTTCGTGATACCTCTCATCTCTTTTTAGGAGAAACTCAACCTGGGTTCGGACTACAAATGAGTCAGTGTGTATCGGAGAACCCCCTCCGAATTGCCCACAAAACCTAACCGCAGATAAAGGCTGCCTGTGCGATATCAACTCATGCTCGCTGACAATGAAGGAGATAGAAACAAGATGCAGAGGCCTCCGACATTTTGTAGGCGCTAACTTTGTATCTACAAGCTTTGTGAGTTTATTTGAATTTTTATGGCACGGTCGTATGGTCGAATGTATAACGCGACCGATACATATACCTATAACCTTACAAATAAAAGGTCTTAGTTGTGAGCCCATTATAGGTTTAAAACCTGGCCCAGTAAAGTATATGGCTAAACTAAAATACGATCGGAAAGATTGTAAGATAGATCCTGACGGCTGACGACAATTGTGACAATAAAACTTTATTTTTCTAGTAGAAATAATAAATTGATAAAAGAGTAAAATGCAATACTACATTCATAATACGACAGTTTTTTTGTAATTGCGATGTTTTTCTTTTACATATACCAGAGTAAAATAAAAACTTATAATGTGTAACGTAAAACCTCTATTTAAGCGTCATGCTTTATTTTTTTCACCCTCACCATGTAGTGGGGTTGAATTAGCAATTGGCGCTCTATATTTTGACTAGCTTGTTGGAATTTTGGAAAAATAAATTTAATTTATGATAAGAAAACAATTTAACATTTAAAGATCAAGAATAAATACTTTTTTTCGATGTATAGTAAACCTTTGAAAACTAATCATCATCATGGATGAAAAATGATGGTCTATTACAGGTGGCGTTCAATTAGAGTGTGGCGCTCTTTTTTAATCCTTTCTTTAAAGTGGTGGTCTATTAGAGCAATCAAAAAGAGATTGCGCTCAAATAGAGGTTTTCCGGTAGTCTAACTAAATATTTCTGTTTAGGATACTCGGATGTTGACTTTTAAGGTTGAGTTTTTCAAACATTATCAGTTCCGTCTGAGGCTGCATTACAGGTAAGTTTTATCCCAGGTATAGTGATATTAGTCTGTATAGTTGTTTGTCTTGGTCGTTTAATGAAAACCTACGCTATTTTAGACAAGCATAAGATGCCTCGCTTACAGAAAGCATTAGGATGACATCCTTGTCATAAACATGGGGCGAATTTTGACTCAATGACTTTGGATATAACTTTCCAATAACCGATACTGAGCTTTAATGTATAGGATATGATAAAATATTGTTGTTTATTGGCCGGATTACACAGCCGCTACGCGCCACTGAATAACCCTGGCCGAAATAATGTAGTATAGAGATGGTACAGCCCACTCAATTAAGTAGGCCGAATTCACGTTATACTCCTAAGCCGTATTACAACTCACCAGATTAACCCAGCCAAATTTCTGTATACGAAAGCCGCACTGCTAAATTGAACCTCTATACTACCCACTAGTTGTAAACCACCGAATTAATGTAGTCCAAAGCGAATAACATTTAACTCTTATCTCAGAGAAGCGGTTCGGCTTATAAGCAATCTGTACGAAGTACCAGCATTTTCAGACTGTGTGCAAACAATACGAAACGACTTTCCACATTTGACCAACTTATCAGTTGAAAATCTTTGTTGCGGTAAGCCATATTACAACAGCATCGCCTGTAGTGTTATCTATGTTGATATATCTTGAGTTTGCACAAGTTTCAAAAAGTTTATTTTTTTACGGGCTAAGTTTTGAACCCATGATGGCACCGTCACTAAAACTGCTTTAAAATAGAATCGGTATATATGAATAGGTTTAGTTAATTATTTTACCACACTACCGTTCGACGTACACGTCTATATACAACGACCTATAATTAGTGTATGCGACACTTGACTTACTACCGTTTAGCTTCTGTAGGCAATCTTCTATAGTCAGTCTTACAATGACAACTAAATACGCTGTGGCTGAATATGGTTTGAGATCTTATTGTAAGGATATTCTCTTGGGTTACGCTTAGCAAACATTGCCTGAAACCAGTGGGTTTTAATGGTTTGAACTACAAATGTAAGGATCTAAATATACAGCACACTGCAATAGCTCCTGTAACTAGACGGTGGGTGCGAGGTAATCTGACGGTTGCCCGTATTATAACGCTCACCGCGTTTGCAAGTTCTGGCATACACATGAATAATATTGTCCTATTGTATGCCCACATTTGTGTACAAGAACGGACCTATAAACGAGCACATTGCTATTTCAAAACTTAATCCAATAAAATAAGAATATTAAAAGTATTTGTCACGAAACTTTCTTCTGATCTTATGTTAATTGCCACAGTATAACAAACCTAGCTTAAATATATACCATCTAAGCCCTAAGCCTTAACTTAATCCACTATTTCAAAGTCATTGATTTCGATTTGAATTTTAGCTGCTGGAGTACCACAGACAACTCCCCGTGACGTCACAATTGGTCGTTTCATACCGGACATTAGAAATGGTGGCGTCACAGACGTTAGTGTTGAAATAACTTGGAGGCCTCCTGTTACCCAGGAAAATTTGGTCGACGTCGAAATTTTAATTTTTCCCAATGACGTCACAGTTATGCCACCGAACAGAAAGGTATTTGACGTGACAAATAACATGAAGTTAAAGAATTTGAACGATTTCGTGCATCTACCTATTAAAGTTGTAAATTAGCTGGAACCTGCGTTTGGTAAACATAGCTAAATACCATTTACACAGTACTGGTTTTACTCTATTACATAATATATTACACATTAAATATCATGGTGGGGTTACTGTCTTTGTTAAAAACTATAATCTAGTTACTGGTTACTGTGAATAGGAAAACCAAGGGGGTTAACACACAGGCAATCGTCATATCATCTCGCGCCCACCGTCGGTTTACCGGATTTATATTGCAGTGTGTTGAGTATGATTCACACGTTTCTTTAATTAAATAGAACCCATTACGCAATGTCCGTTAAGTACCTTGCCCAAGGAAACAATCGACTAGTTAGCGACCAGGTTCCAACCTGTAACCCTTCGGCTGAAAGGCCACGCACTAACCAACCAAACTAAATACAATTTTATTAAATACCATAATCCATAGTTACTGGTTGAATTATATATCATGATTGTGTTACTGGTTTCTTTATATAACATAAACGAGATACAGCCTTTATTAAAGGCCATATTCTAGTTACGTATTTCTATAAATGCCAAAATAGGGTCTCTGGTTTTACTAAATTCCATAATATCGTTACTGATTTCATTTAATCTCATAATCGAGTTACTAATTTTACTAAGCACCATAAATAAGTAGTTTCAGTAGAATGTGTATTTATCACTTGATGAAAGAACGCAAGAATATCTTTATGGCGTTGTTAAGTAATTGATTTTGTTTATAAATTTCCCGACCTAATGTATAAAACTAATTCGTTCAGATTATTATGTGTTTATATAATCGTTCGCTTTTAGACGGTTGAAGAAATGTTGGTGGCCCGGAACGGTTCGGTGTGCGATCGCAACCCAAGTTTAACTTACAAAGTAAACGTCACCGAGCTTGCTGGTCGGTGAAAGTTACACGGTGATAGTTGAACCGAGGTATAATA
>CH001656.1:29070-44182 GCA_000149265.1 Ciona savignyi | reverse complement strand
TACATGCCGTTACACCACTTCTTCAGCAAGAAAAGAGTTGTCTAAACAGGTTGAAAATTTTAGCAAAATCTACCGGAAATTCTCTTTACATTACTAAATACAAAAATTAAGTCTCATTTTTGTCAAAAAGATATTAAAACAATAATACTGAAAATAACACTTATTCAATAAAATGAACAAATGGCGATGTGATGTATAGTGCAGTTTATTTATTTGTACCTTCTCGTTACCTTCGTTACGCAATAAAGAAAATGTCAAATTTAAAAAAATACGGCTAACCGAAATAGTTACAGCTGTATACACATGATATTAAATTATTTAAAAAAACAGACATTACCGTTAGTTAAAAATCACTATTTGCAATTGTTTATATAAATGGATACATACCCCTTTAATAAAGTAAGTAAAAACCGTTTATCAACAAAACTTAAATAATAATATCAAAAATTTACATAAGACATTAAGAAGCATTGTAAAAAATACTATATAAGGGTCGGGTATAGAACTGGTAGACTTTTTTTGTGAGTTTTAGATTGGTGATATATATATAAGGGTCAGGTATAGAACTGGTAGACTTTTTTGTGAGTTTTAGATTGGTGATATATATGCTTGATTCAACAAGCAATCACATGCAATCGGAACATCCACCTTTCGGTTCGCATTTGTAAGTTTATCGAACAACTGAATTTCATAATAAATCGGCCTCGGTCGGAAGGTTGGTAGCAACTGGTTGCATGCTGCTCGACAGCGACTTGGACAAACCGCGAGAGAAAGCATTCCCCACCTCCCACAATCATGTGGGGCGGTCTCCCACGAAAGATCGGGGGAAGTATATCTTGTAGCCCCGAGGTGCGTTAATCTCCGGCACCTAGGATAGGATATTCATGTTTATCACAGTGGAAATACGCAAGGCGTTATTACAAGAATAATCGCAGTGTGTTATGCTCAGTAAAGATGTTTCTTCAATTTTAAAGAACCATTTAAATTCACTGAATTCGGGCAATGTGCCTGATGAATACCAAGCAAGCGACAAGTTTTGAAACTGCAACCTATCGACTGAAAAGCGACGCACTAACCCACAATGTAATCGACTCGACATATACAAAGTATACGACGTTATAGTTTAGTGTTAGTCTTCCTGGTTACATTACCGAACAAAACACGCAAAAGGGCAACAAAGAATTTTTTTCGAACCCATGATTGGCTTGTTTCTAAGAACTTTTTGGTATAGAAATGGCAGTTAGATCTCCTCGCGACAAATGTTGGGACCGAAGGCCAGAGCTATTGCAGTGTGTTGTGTATGATACACAACACTATAGTAGCTATGGTAACCTAATTGCAGGCAAAAGATAATTTATGAATTGTCCGTGTGATAACGCCCCTTGTCGAGTTTTTACCACTCACGGAGATAAAACACGAATGTCCTGGTACGGTCGTGTGGCCGAATGGTTAACGCGACCGATACATATATCGACTCCTATACAAAAAACGGTTCCGGTGACGAGCCCATTATGGGTTCGAAACTTAGCTCGGTAAAAAACAGGAATGTCCTGTTTAATTTAACTAAGCTATTACTATGTTGTTACATGCAGCGCAATTACTAGAGAATACAAAGACTAGATTCACAATTTCAGTCCGATATCACTGTACCTTCGGCTTTCCAACTTTCGTGCGTCTCCTACTAGAAAAGATGACACCAAGAATACCAACACAATGAAGAAAATACAATTTTTCTACAAAATAATTTTTTATTTTACACATTTGTGAGTTTCACTGTTCCGGTTAACTTGCAAACTTATTTTACTTTATTTACCATATTTTTCTTGTTTCGTTTCACCTTTACAATCTCGTTCGAGTTTAATCTTCACTTAAAAAATTCGAATGATCATTTAATTAATATGACGTTCTTTTATAGCAGGAGAATATGTCGAAACTCACAGCCTGATACATGATCTCTACCGAAACTGCCAAAACTCCTTTACGTCCATTGTCTTTGTGTAAGTGTCGGTGGCAACTACACACCCACACGCTGTTCAAATCTTGACTGAGGGATAGCAGGAAAGAATAGGTAAGAAAATATAGCCTACATCAGTTCCCATGAGTATCAAAACACTAGTAATTGGACGGTTGAGTTTTAAAGTGTTATTATACGACAGTATGACGTACAATGCATTCTGCTGGTAAATTTTTAGTGAAATTCGTTGAAGATAACTCCACACTAGTTTAGTTAAGAAGAAATACGTTACACAAAACGTTTTTATTTCCAGATAAAGCAGCTCTTGGTTCTCGTAGTCTTTTTAATAATGTTTTTTAATGGGCCCCATTTAAAACCGAAGGTAACACCTAAAATTCAACCCATTTTTCTTCCTTTTTGTGTAATGTTTGTGACAGGCATGTCAGGTTGCTTGCCGTTGAGCAAGAATGGATATTGATCAGTTACCGTTGAGCAAGAATGGATATTGATCAGTTAAGAAACTGATATCGTGTTCAACAAATTGTGAAGATGGAAATTGATATAAGAAAGAGCAACAGTGCATTCCAAGTCTTTTGTTAATTAGTTTGATACGAGACCAGATGTTTCTTCACATAAAGATAACGTTCGTCAATGGTAACGATTTGACTTTTGAGTTTAGGGGCTGTCTTTCTTGCACATTTGGAGGGCTCTCTCTTTAGGCAGCTCTTTCTTTAGGGTTCTCTCTTTAAGGTTTAGGGAGTTCGTTTTAGGGGCTTCTATCTTTAGTTTTTTCCTTTAGGTGTTCTTTCTTTAAGTGTTTCTCTTTTCGGGGAATTCTCTCCTTGGGAGATTCTCTTTTTAAAGAATTCTTTCTTTAGAAAGTTTTCTTTATAGAAAGTTCTCTATTCAAAAGATTTTAGGGTTGGGCATCCAAGTCTTACAATGTGACATATTTGCTTTGAGTTTTCCGAACTTACAAATGAGTAACCTAGTTATGTATTTGAAGTATTTTCTTTACAGTGTGCCGAAACTTTTGGGACGTTAACCAGCGAAATCAAATGTGTACGAACAGTTTTGGTCATCACCGGTGACACCATC
Organism: Ciona savignyi; assembly: GCA_000149265.1. Taxonomy (NCBI): domain Eukaryota; kingdom Metazoa; phylum Chordata; class Ascidiacea; order Phlebobranchia; family Cionidae; genus Ciona; species Ciona savignyi. The sequence goes on along the minus strand of CH001656.1, from coordinate 41,130 downwards.
TCTCGAATAAAATCTGCAGATTTACCTTCGACAAAGAAACTGTAAAAGCCGAAGCGTACGACGACCTGACAACGTTTCCAAATTAAAGTCCAACCAATTAAAAGACCCTTATGTGGACTGACGGGTGTATCCTTAATCATTCGTATTCAGATTATATTTGTTATTAGTTTTAAGTTAAATCTTTTTTGATAAATCAATATTTTTATACTAAAGATGAGTTAATTGATTTTTCTCGTGACTGCCCTGTTTAAAAATCGTAAAACATAAATAAATGCAAAGAATAAAAAAATGATGGTTTTATTTGGAATTGTTTCTTTAGCCACATGTTTTTATTAAACTTTGGATCGATACTCTGATATTCCTTAGATTTTAAAACAGATTTTTAAAGTAGCCATATCGGATTACCAAGCCTCTTTTTATACATATTTAACTATCTAACTGCTATTGTCCTTTCGTCTGACAGTGGCGTATTTGGACAAGGCACACAGGCAACGGCAAGATTATATATAACCCAAATGTAAAACAACAATTACGTACATGTTTTAAAATTTTAAATGGCTTAAACCTAATTACAACACTATCTGCTGTATGTGCCATGATGTCTAATGGGTGCGCGGGACGAGTGGTACACCCCGAGCAACATATATATATATATATATATATATATACAGTATCACATAAGGGATATCCCCAGGATTCATAGAAATCCATGGTTGTTTTCGAGCATAGCTGAAGCGGAAGTTTTGGAACTTGCCGGAAGTTCTTAATGAGTTCCAGCTCCTATAGCTTGTGAAGAATTCATAATCATAAAATCAATGGTTGTTTTTAAAGACGCGCATATCTGGAAAAGATGTTTGGGAACTAAAGGAGGACATGAAGTTCTTCATGGTTTCCAGCTTATTGATCTTATTTCGTATACTCTAGGTCCATCTTGTCTTGAGAAATAATTGCAATTAGACTTACTTAAATAAGAGGAAGATATATGACAAATAACACCCTTCTAAAAGCCAAACCATTCAAAATTTGAAATATCGTCGAGAAATTATTCAATACATATATATTTGCTGAGTTGTTGCTTTGAAAAGTGATGTATAACCTTTTTGACTAACCCAAACCCCAGAGTGTATATTTTATTAGTAACAGAATGAAATGACATGTTTAATCATTAATTACCGAGATATTTCAATATTTCTATTTTTGACAACTTCACTTTTTAAGAGATTAGTTAAATAGGATAGGATATTAATGCTTTATCCACGTAAATATGAATACATAACGAACGATATTTTGTTAGATTACCTCGCACGCACCGTCGGGTTAACACAGGTATTGCAGTGGGTTGTCGTAGGCTATACCATTCGTACGTTCCTTCAGTTTTAGCAAAATCTATTAAGCAAGTAGGGATATATACATGCGTACACACAAAGCATTCGGACGCTTGACCGTGAAGAAACGCCCTTTGCGTAATTCCATTCTCGATGATGGAAACGTAGAATATTGAATAATCAGTATTTATAATGATATAAGTCCAAATAAATCAGAGCCTTGTCATATCCAATGCATTTTAATGCCGTATGAATTAAATTTTCCACCAAACACAACGATAACTTTGAATCTAATCCATTCTTCTTTCAGGGTTGGTGTCTTCAAAGTCTAGACCTAAAGTAAATTTAGAATAAAATATTCCTCCAAAAATTGTAAGGCTTAATTTTATATCAAAAAATTAGTTGAAAACAAACAAAAGAAAATCCCTTACTTTTAATAAAAATATCAGCCAGAAAAACATTTGTTTCTGCTCTTAGTGCTGACAATAAAACGTTTATACGTTTATAAGGCATTAGGGACATTGGATGTTCTTTTGTTTAACTTTTTAGTGTTTTTTATAAGAAGTTTATAAGACATTATAGCATACCGTCTCTAACTTGTTCTAGCATCCTTTCGTTGTAACTGAAAGAAAAAATAACATGAATTTCTCTGTATAGGATCAAGAACATATTTGGGCAAGAAAGGCGATTAACGGACTTTGCATGAACCCAGTAGATAAATGTATTCAACCAAAACTAAAGAAAATCCTTAATTAAACATAAACCACAATAGTTCCGGTTATTGATCGGCGGGGAAAGATAATCTGACGATTTCCTGTGTGATGACCGCCCTTCATATCCGCCGTTAACAGAGATAAAACGTGAAACCAAAACAGAAAACTAAGGGTAACTTGTCTGTGTCGTCTTAGAAATAAATTAATACCTGTTGTGGCTTCTGGACTTGACTGCTGGATTATTTCTGGTTAGTAGCGCAATCTGTGGCTTCTTTAAACGATTTTTATGCTTCTGGCATGTACTGGTCCCATAACCCACTATCAACAGCAGAAGAAATGCCGTTCTACAAACTGCCATTTTAGTAAATCTTACACGAAGTTACTTTTAAACAATGTATTCCTGATTATGAATATTTGGAATGTTTTTTAAATAGGATAGGATTCATATACCAATTTTTTTAAATATTAAAACAGTCTTATTGCCAAGTCCATCTTGGGTATAAAACTTAAGCCGGTAAAATCTTACCTAACATATAAAAAACGGTCTTATGGTGACGATCCCATTATGTGCACTCAATTGTTCACTTGGGTTATCGGTTGCAATTTAATTAAATATCAAATTATTAGGCGCATTGCACTATTGTATCTCCTGCAAGCCAATGGTCTGAACATGTCGACTGTCGACGACCATTACACCTAAGTTACCATTATAGTCTTATTTATAATCAAATATGCCTTGTACGGTTATCAATCCCATAATAACCTACTCCAATAACCGAATAAACTAATCTACAGAATTGACATTCCAAGAAAAGTTACTTTTAAATACAACACTTTGGCGGATTTATTAAAACCAAACCGTCAGGGCCAAGCGCCGGTAAGAAATACTTACCACGAAGCGCAATGCGTCGGTTGTAGATACGAACGGAAATGATTAAGACTGTCAAGGGTGTCTTACGTTACTTAAAGGAATTGAGTATCCAAGCCACGCTTTGTGGCAATGAAATAATAAACGGTAAAAAAGAAATCGTTTGTATGTTTGTTTAACTGGTACTTGTATTTGTAGTTCATTGGTTTTGGTTGAAACGGCTTTTAAAACATGAGATATGTTGCCATGTGTATCACGCCATATATTCAGTGCATTCATGTATTACCTATATTCTCTTGAAGATGCGCTTAGCAAAAACGGAAGTTTTTATGCTAATTTGACGGGAAGTTCTTACTAAGTTCTCCAACTCCTCTTACTTAGTTCTCCAGGGCGCTTCATATACTCTGTGCCTATTCTCTCTCAATATTAAAAGCATCCGGTTCGATTTACCTAAAGTTAGCGGAAGATGTCTGCAGCTTCGGTTTTTAATTAATGCGCTGCGACGCATGGTTATGTTTAATGTACATCATGAATAGTCAACTATTTCTAAGTAGAAATACATTTGTTTATATTATGAAACCTAAACATTATTCCAACAATTGAGGTTAAATTAATAAATCCTTAAAATTAATAAAATCACCCAGTTAAACCTGGTAAATAGATTAAATAAAAACTTAGTAAGTTTGTAAGTCTTCTTTCTATATCTATAGAAATGTTTTTAAAAAAGGAACGAGTCGCTCGCTTGTCGTCGGACGAGGTTTAATGAATAAATGCGTTCTTCAAAAGCTGAAGTTACATTTAAATCATACACAACACTTTATAATAACTCAGGTAATTAAAGATTGAGCGCAAGGCATCCTGACGATTTCCCGTGTGAGAACGACCATTGTGTATTCCCTTTTACGAGGATAGAAACGTGGAATATTCAATAGTTTGAATTGTTTGATGATACACGGCCAAAAATGTCAAAGCCTTGTTATATTCAATGCATATTTAATGCTGTATAATTAAAATTTTTGACGAAACACAACGAAAACTTTTGATCTAATCCAGAGTTCGTTTGCGATTGGTTTCTTTTCTAGCATCCTTTCGTTAAAACCTCAGCGCCAAGCGCCAGTGAGAAATACTTACCACGGAGCGCAATGCGTCGGTTGCAGATACGAACGGAAATGATTAAAACTGCCAAAGCTTCTTATGTTAAATAAACTCACGGGGCATCCAATACTCGTTTTGCCTGTGCAGATAAAACATAAACGCCAAATAATATACTTTCCTTATATTAATTAAACTGGTACTTATATTTCTAGTTTAAACCTTTTTGTTTGGAACGGTTGGATATACACCATGTGATATGCCCTCATATGTACCACGCCATATAGTTTGTGCATTCCTGAATGGCCTTATTCTCTACCACCACCGTAGCAAGAATAACATATTCATGTTTGTGTCTTTGAATGGAAAACGGGAGGGAATGTTAACACACTGGAAATCGTCAGATTACCTTGAACACTGTCGGGTTAGCATAATCGTTGTAATGTTGTATATGAAGGATATGTTCTTTACGTTTTACAAAAATTCAATAATCTAAGTGGTAGTAGGCATATAGACATTACGTTTTTGAGTTTGTTTATTGCATAAATACAATATGGCGCAGCAACCTACGCTGGCATGGAAAGAACTCATTATCATAAAATCAACGGTTGTTTTTGCACACACGCATCTAAAAAGGAAGTTTTAAAACTTATTTGACGGGAAGTTCTTAATAATGTTTCCAGCTCCTTGAAGGCATTTCGTATACTCTGTGCATATTCTGTCTCAACAATAAAAACTTGCAATTAATTTTTTCTAAAATAAACGGATGATATCTAAAGCTTCGGTTTTAATTGATTTCGCTACTACTGCGAGGATTTGTACTGAATGTATAGTCAGAGTGTGAGAATGCCGATTTGGTATTCCCATTCACGAGGATAAAAAACGTAGAATATCGAATAAATAAAATAAATTAGAGTCTTGTCCAATTAAATGTATTTTTAATGCTGTATAAATTACAATTTCCGCCAAATAGAAAAAATACTTTGGATCTAATCCAGTGTTTTTTTGGAAATTTGGTCTTCCAAACTTTCTTCTGTAAAAAAAATTCTTCAGAAAATGGTAAAGCTTGATTTTATTAAAAGGGAAATCACAATTAGACAAAAACAGCGTCACGTCCATTAAAAACAACAGCCAGATAAAATGTATATGCTTGTTCTTTTGTAAAATTCACGATACATAATGATAATACGGTATTGGATTTGCTGTTTTTTGTAAAAAACTTTTATATATAAAGTCGATAAAACATAATATCTTACCAACTTTAAATTCATTTGCCCACCATCCGTTATTACTGGAAGAAAAAACACATGAATTCTATCATATTTGCTCATAAACAAAGTTTTTAAAGTAGACAAGTGCTATAGATTAGATCTATACCGTGAACATTTAAGATAGGATATTTATTTTTATCCCAGTTATGGGAAAACGCCAAGTGCTTTAGATATTCATTTATATCCCAATTATTGGAAAATTACACAGGCGTTAACATACGGCTTATCGTCAGATTAGCATATCGAAGATATGAGGTCGTGGTCTATGGTGGGCTATCAGTGGCACCCTAATAAATGAATAAAATAAGAATATTACGATAAAATAAATGATAAGTAAAATGAAAACGCAAAGTTAATTGAGTAGTGAAATGAAAACGAAAAGTGCAGATATTTCGTGTCAAATTAAAAATAAATGCATACCTGTTATGGTTGACGATTAGTGGTAAATTTCTGGAAATTTTCGTTGTCTCTGCATTTCCACGACACTTATTATGCTTGCATTTACTGGTCTCATAACCCACTATCAACAGCAGGAGAAATACCGATTTACAAACTGCCATCTTACACAAAGTTAACTATGACAAAACTTTGTTAGTAAATATATTTTTTACAATGGTTTGTAAAATGAATACGATTCATATATTGGTTTCCATATTAAAAATAGTCTAAAGGACTATCCCATTATGGGCTCTCATTTGCTCACTTTGATTACTATTTGCAATTGTATTAAATATCGAAGTATTATTTTTTTTTATATATATATATATATATATTTTTTTTTACCGAGCCAAGTTTCGAACCAATTATGGGCTCGTCACTAGGACCGTTATTTTGTATAAGAGTTGGAATGTGTATCGGTCGCGTTAACCGTTTGGTCGCACGACTGTACATTAAATGTGGAAGTATTAAACGCACTGTACTATTTTGCCGTATGCACGCCACCGTCTGAAAATTTCGACGAAGATTACACACACAAGTAACCATCATACCCTTATTTATAAACAAATTTGCTTGGCACTGTAACCAACCACTTAATATTTCACAAAATCAACATTGGATGCAAACTTAACTCTTAAATAAAATGCTCTGGTGGATTTTCTAAAACTGAACCGTCAGAGCCAAGCGCCGGTAAGAAATACTTACCACGAAGCGTAATACGTCGGTTACAGATAGGCAGGAAATGATTAAAATTGTCAAGGCCTTCTTATGTTACTTAAACGTAGTATCCAATACATTCTTTGTTCGTTCCGATAAATGAAAGTTACAAGAATATTCTCGGTATGTTTGTTTATTTGGTACTTGTATTTTATTTGCAAATGTTTTGGGTGAAACTGGTGTCCAAAGCGTGTAGTATGTAGCAATGTCTATTAAGCAACATATTAAATGCGTTCCTGAATAGCCCGTAGCGCTATCAAATGGCACATCACTATATTAACCGCAAACCACCTCCTGGCTGCGATAGCTATTGGAGCTTTGATGTTCAGTTTGATAAAACTTTGGATTATCTATCAAGACCAATTTATGACCAGCCGAATCGCTTGATGGGTTAGAGACCTGCCTTTCAGCCGAAGGGTGTAAGGTACGAAAATGCTTGGTAGCTATTCTAAGTCGTTGGGCAAAGCACTAACTGGGCTTTGCTTGAAGCCAAAGTATGATTAAGCTGCAAACTTAACGTCCTAAGTCATTCACAACTAACTTTTCGATGCAGAAAGAAGTGAGGTTTGTAATATTTAGTGTGCAGTCTCCCGTCCCCTCCTCTTCTCTTTCCCTCCTTTTAGTGTTGCCGCACAAGGCTAAAAGAAATTTGGATTGTGGATACGAATATTGAAACAAGTTTCATGTGGCGACTAGGACAAAACGTTTAATTTTAATTTTTTACTAATTTGTTTTAAACTACGTTTCCATCAGTTAAAATGCTTACCAATTAAAGTTTAATTTGATTTCTCAGCATTAAATTGCTGCCACTGTGAGGCGTATGAGAGCCACGAGGTCAAATTAACGGTCAAAACTACCTTTAAGTTTGAAGAAGGTTTTTAGATGTTAAAGGTCCCAAGATCGCTTACGTCAATTTAATTTTTTTATGAATAGGTGATAAGTTTTTGCTGCATTATCAACGATAGTAATAGGAAGGTCTCAGCTCAATAGGCAATATTGCAAGATAAATATAAAGCTATTCAAAAATATACTGTAATATTTCTGTAGATCAGATTTTATTTTTCCCCTTTTTCAGTCATAGGTATTGGACCCTGTCCAAGTGTACAGCGCCTGTTTGTCTGGTGCATTTTAAATTATCCAATTTCCGCAGAAATGCTAGGAACATACGGAAATGTATAATTGCTTTTTTAATGGGCCAGCCCGACCTTACCTGTATGGTTGATTTGGTCCTTGTAGTCGAAAAATAAAAATAAGCAAAAAGAGGTGAGCTTGTGAAAGTGTCTGCTGTTGATACTTAAAGAATTTGCGTTTTGTTTGGTTAGGAAAAAAATAATAAAAATGTACCGTGCGTTCAAACAACATCAGCCATTTTGTTTGAATGTGTGACATTGTATCTTCTTACACACGATTTAAACAAGCAAATTATTTTAAGTTAAATTTAAGAGAAAAAAATTACTTTCACAAAAAAATTAATAACATAAGAACCTGTTTCTTTACTAACAGCTACTATTTTGATTAAATTTAAGTAATCTGTTCGTTTTTTTCCGGATTAAATTTATGGTAGGAATAATACGATTTTAAAACACCTCGAAAACACATACCGAATTTTTACCTACCAGTAAAATTGCTATATTATTATTAACATATTAAAAGTAAATTCAACCAAATTCAAAGTTATTTCTGTGATATAAACCATGTTATAGCACCAAAAAGGCTGTTGGAAAGGTAAAATATTCGCTTAAGTATATTCAAGGAACCTTTATTGTCCTTAAACACATCTGTCGAACCCTTGTTATTGATATTATAGTTAATTTTGTATGTATTTTATTATTATTAAAATCAATACACATAGTACATCTAACAATTAAGAGACCGAGAAAAAGTACAAAACTAAAATCGCTGACGCAGCACAAAAATAAGGTAAAACCTTGTTTACGCGATTATATAAAAATTGTGTATTTTATTTTAAAAATAGTTATTCTTAAATTTCAGAGTACTTTATTAAAATACTTTGTTTAAAAACGGACAAGTTTTATTAAACTGTGCTTATCTAAGCCGACACCTGGTCGGAAAGCTTGCTAAGTGCGTAAGTAAACCACTTCTATTTAGGCAGGTGAGTCAATAATTCACATCGCCGGGTTGCTGATTTGAGTTTGTAATTTTCACAGTTCTGCGTGTAAAGTTATCGCAGACCGACTGATCTAAGCTATGACATGTATCGTGGGACATAGAAACATATTATTAATCATAGCTTCCTTTGTAGTATGAGATGACAATTTTATTCTTAAATTGTTGGCCATTTTAGTGCCTGCGTTTCTCCACAAAAATATGAAATTGCCAGTTTAGATTTTTTAATCCTTCACTACGTTATATGATATTGTATATACCCCATTTTTCAGACGTAAACTATTCAAAATTCATTGGTTTTTATTTTTTTAGTTTGAAATTATTTTATAATGTTAATGTAAATTTATATTTGTTTAAGTGCTTATTATATTAGCACGGTTTTATTGATATTTTTTTTGTATAATTGTATAATTAGTGGTAATGTATATTCCTGGAACAATTTTGTAATGTTCAGTGTATTTCTAGATGCAATTGTTTCTATGCTCAACAGTTTAATATCTTTTATTCTGTATTTCATTTTCAAAAAACATTTTTAAAAAAAGAAGAATATAATTTGAAGCTTAAAGCATGAATCTATAGCCCGAGCGATCTAAATGAAGCCTGTTTAAAGTAATTTTCATGTTCTAAACATTTCAGAACTTTAATTTATTTTTAACATTTAATTTATTAAACTATTTTTGGTATCTAAAACTACAGCTCTGGGCATCTAAAATTTTAATTAAAATTTTATCTCAAGTTATTTGTTCTCCTGCCGGGTCTAAAAATACAAGGAGTGAAAATAGGACAGGTGTTCTGGTAAAGATAAGGGAATTAGTTGGTTTGTTCATTTTGATTTTGAGCAAATATTAACACTCCGAGCAGCCGGTTGTATGTCCACTTTTGATTAATCACTGATCGCTATTTGCACTTTGTGGGGATGCATATTACTAATTGACGAACGGCTGATATAATTTAAATTCCAAGAAAACAAAATGGACGCCGAAATTTGTATCTTATTTTATATAATGTTCGATATTGATAATTCTTGCTTTAATTTATTTTTATTCTTAACATGGTATACATATTATTTGGTGTACAAGAGTGCTAAATCAAAATATACCGACAATGTATATTTTAAATTGTTTTTATTAACTAAATGATGAATAATAGAATTCGCATCTAAAGTGCATATATAGTTCATACTTTTTGTTTTTGAGGAATTTCTGGGTCTGTTCTGCCCGGTGTAAAATACTAAACCTTTTCCAAACATCGTTCGAGGCTACTTAATCCTTTCACACACATAGCCATTATGACGTTACAAAGACCATTATTCCATCATCAAAAACGCCGAAACTATCAGTACCTTGGCCAGTACAGAACGGAACCGCTAAAAGTTTTTGCGGCTAAAGTCAAATATTAGATTTTTGATCCTGTAACTTAACCGCAAATGTTCGACTTTGGTTTTGATGTTGCTGATAAGTATTTAAGTGGAAACTGCCCCTTTGAGTTGCCCAGTTTTTTTCTTTATTAGGTACAATCAGAGTTATTGGTGCAATTTTATTATCTATTTTTATACGACATACAAGTTAAAAGTGTTTTAAAATGTAACATTTTTAAAATCGATTACTAGTTATTTAAAACTTAAAACATAGGAGTTAAAAACTTTTCCCAGCGGTCCATTGATGTACTGCCGAGACATAGGTTAAATATGGTAGGTTTCAATCAATGTTTCTTCTGTCAGCTTTTTAACGTTATAGTTTAACCGCTCCGGAACACCATTATAGGGCTTGGGTCGGCCGATGGTGTTTACTCGACGTTGAAAGACGTTCAAACACTTTCTGGGCGTGCGTGTGGCCTGATGGAGTCATTTTGAGTTCTCTTCTCGGGAGCATTTTAGTAGCTTTCCACAAAAATGGACATAATGGGAACAAATCAACATATGTAACCTAACAGCTCAGCATATTACATTTGTGACCTTTTCAACATGTAACTTAGTTAGTATATGGAAATTGTGTAGGTAATGAACCATATGATATTAATAAATTTTTAAAATGTCAGCAAAATTAGTATAGTTTTATAGGGATATCTTATCCAGTGTTTGGCACCTTAAAACAATGTTGTAATTTTTTCATAAAATATTTCCTTGTTAACATCCGACAAAGTGTGCATTAGCTTAACCTGAAACCCACTGTCGGTGTGAAATAAAAAGTTTAAAAAGTTGTTGTCAAAATGACGTTCCAACCTTATATGGGAATTCTAGAAAATTAAAATATTAAAATTTGCACGGTCATTTGGCGGGATGGTTAACGAGACCGATACAGATATACAGTCAGGCAAAAACGGTCTCTTAGTGACGAAACCTTAATGGGTTCGAAACTTAGCTCGATTAAATAATATATATATTAAAATTTTGTGTTTTGAGTACCTCGAATATTTGTCCTCATTTATGTGATATCTGTAAGCTGAATTGGATAATCCTCCGAGTAAGATAAGTAATCAAAGATTCCGCGCTTTCAGTTCCCGAGAAAGGTGTTAAATCTATAAGCAAACAAGCACACGCGCTGTAAGGAATTCTGAGTCGGGTGTTTTAGCTGCTTTGCAAGTTAAAATCTCCTGAACGGGAAAGAGAAAAGACGTCATGAGATTAAAAGAGGTTGGTCTTAGAATGACGACATTTGAATACATCTAGGGCCCAATTCAATGTAGGTAGGTGTGGGACACATTGTGAAGCAGGCTCAGTCGTGTGTGAGTGAAGATTATAAAGGTCTGGTACCCCATGGCTATTTACTTTTTATAATAGTCATACCTTGAAGTACTAGGCTTTACAAAGTTGTTTTAAACTTAGTTAAGCATAATTAGCACATAAACAAGAGAGAAGAGTTTAGAAATGTAATATACAAATGTTTTACAGATTTTAAACAATTACATGCTGTGGTGTTAAATAATGATTAGCCTATAAAAATAGTTGATGTTATGTCTATCCAAAAATTATTCTTATGTCTTTACTGAAAATGTTTTAGACAGCCTACACCAAAAATAGTTTTAATATTATGTGCGAAGCGGTAAAAAGACGGCTTTCGTCAATATACTTAATGATTACGCATAGTCAAGTTGTATTGTAGAGTACATTAAGGATGTTACTTTAGTTTTATTGTGCCTATTCAATTTTAAAGAATTCGTCTTTAATACAAGTATTACGTCCAGGCAGAGAAAAGATAAGCAAATAGGTGATTTTTGAGCGCACTACCATCCGGCCCGACGCACTACTATTTTGAATCATTCATCCGTTTAATTAATATTGAAAATTTAATGAACATTTTTTAAATTACTAAAACATTTGGACGTAAAACAATATGTTAGAAAACACAGTATTATAGTTGAAATCCCATTTAGTATAGGTGATTACAGTAAATACTTTTTAGTTTATGTACGTTACGATTACAGCTCTCCGTGCCTTCTTGTTTAACAATAGTTTGGTATTTCTGTTAAGCAGGGTTTACTCAAATACTTATATCCGTAGGTAAAACCGA
>CH001656.1:3026-18352 GCA_000149265.1 Ciona savignyi | reverse complement strand
TTATTTTGATTCGGGGATTTAAATGACGACTTTGACTATTCTTTATGCCTAAGCCAAAGTCACGTATAAAAACGTGAAGTTTAATCCACCCCTAGCGACACTTTTACTCAATATATGTTGTTGTTTTTTTATGCAAAAGGAAGGGTGTTTTCATTTAATTCACTCCCTAGCGTAATTTTTACTCAATATATGTTGTTTTTTTATGCGATAAAGGGGTGTTTTATTTTCTTATACCATTTCACGGTTATTTTAATTTCTGTAAGTTTGTGAAATACCTAAATTTGTCTATCCTTTAGTGTCCATTTAGCGTTCTTGGTGGCGCTTATATTATATGTTGTATTGTGCCACTAAAAGGTTTCGAATCAACACAATCCTGCCGCCAGACCGTAGCGTGTCTGTGTTTGAACAAGGGTGTCCATTTTCACCGTGCACCACATCGACGATAAGACGCGAGCGACGCCGGGTGTCGGATCGAATTCTTCGGCCGCGGCCGCGTTCATTGACCCGCTGTATCGCTGCAGATGGGGCTTAGGATAAGAAATGGCTTCGTTTGACGGACTGTCAAGTTTAATAAATCTGCAAACAGAAACTAAGATCCACCGCCTAAAATTTCCTTTGAACCAAAGTGAGAGGAAACTTGGGTAGAAATTGAGAAAGCAAATACGCTTTTTAAAAGCTTTAAAAACTCCAGTTTTAACATTTTTTGATTTTTTATCTCCTTTCCTGATTTTAGGTTTGTTTAAAAATGCGCTTATCCCCCTTTTGTTTCGTCATATCATTCACGCCGACGTCACAATGGCGGTTACGCACCTGTACAAATGGGCCTCACCTACGTCACCGACGTTTTGCGTCATAACCGCCATTGTGACAGAGGGAGAGCATATGTCAGTTAATGGACTCGGCAGGTTTAGCTAAGATCACAAAAGCGAGCGATTAATACTGTTTGCGGAAATACTTAATTTTTAAGACCCCTTAACAAAAAAAATTACCAAGTTTGAAATGAATCGAAAATGGAAATGTTTCATATCTTCGATGTATTTCGGTTTCAAAAACATCTTTTATTATTTTCAGTACTGTGTATCTAGAACCTACGCTATTTAGCTAGTTTACTCAGGTGTACTTCAAAGTTTATCCACTTACTGCCACGCGAATAAGTGGCTCTCTCACGGGGATTTAACCTTGTTATTTTAACGGCCAAACACCGACACCTGTTATTATTTCGTCCCCGTTTTTTCGCACGCCCCCTTTTTCAAAGCGAGCACGCGATGTCGCTGTAATCCCGGGATTAGGCCACCTTCACAATTGCGAACAATAGATGACCACACACTGCATTGTTGCGACACAAAGGGACTTTGATTTGACCGCTACTTTAATCCATGGGTCGCGGTGTACTTGTCCAATCGGCTTTTGTACAGGATTAAACGCGTCCGCTATATTTATTAAATGATATCCTTTTTTTCAATGACGTGTTTTTAGAAAAAAATGGCGTAACATTATTCCGCCATTAACAGCGTTCTCCTTATAGTTAATTTTGTCATGAAATACCATTTACCTTCAAATAAACATGTTCATTTTTGTCACGCGAATGGTAAAGAAGGGCGTTGTAAGTATCCGATCGCCAGATTACTGATCTCCGCAATAGTGTTTATATGATGTAGACATACACAGTTTTATTTAACTAATTAAAGCTCTGCGTTCGGGTAACAGCGTTTGCTAAGTGCCTTACATGCAGCCACGCAGTCAGTTACCTACTGGTTTTGCGCAACAAATGATTGACAGGGCAACATTTTCACGGGTTAATGGCTGAATGGGTATTCCAGCTTCTGATTAATTTATAAAATGGCTATATTTGACGGTACCTCTAAATACTACAGGATCGCTTGGACCGCTTGGATCGCTTGGACCGCTTGGATCGCTTGGATCGCGTGGAGCGCTTGGATCGCTTACTATACTTCGTAATTACAAAAGCCATGATATTAATGTAAGGGCTGGGCTCAAAGTTAGTTCTGGGGTTGAGATTGGTGTTTGGGACAGGGTTAGAATTACTTTACATAGCAATCTAAGTTATCTAAGCGCTCGAAGCGATCCTGTAGTATTTAGAGGCACCGATATATCTGCTGCTAAATTCCTTTAATGTGTATGTAACTCTGGGTGGGGGAATTCCCGTGGCAAAAGACACAACTTAAATCGTTTTGGTATTTCGTCAGTATGTGTGATGAAGCAAGTAACGACTGACGTGCAGATAAATCTACTGATGCGATGCATATATATATATTTACCATACTCCGGCCGATTAGATTATTCTAAGCGTGGTGGGCCACCAGCTAAACAGTCGTCGGTTCGAAACCGACCACTAGCAAGTAGGTTTTATCCTTTATCCTTATAAAAAGCGGTGTAAGTAACGAACCCATCTTGGTATTGAACCTTACCCGGTTAAAAATACATATACCGACCCATATACAAAAACGGTACAAGTCACGAGCCCAACTTGGGTTCGAAACTTGGCTCGGTAAAAAAGAGATACAAATACAGACTCCCTTGGCTGAAGCTTTAAAGTTTCTTGAACCAATCCACTGTTATAACTGATCACATGACATGCGCAGAAGAAATGCGGAATATTGGATGTTCCTATCGAAAAGAAAAGAGAAATCTTTTTCTATGTCATATACAATATAGTTCTAGTGACGACCCCATAATGGGTTCAAAACTTGGCTCGGTTAAAAAGATACAAATACAGACTCCTATACAATAATGGTTCTACTGACGACCGCATAATGGGTTCAAAGCTTTGCTCGATAAAAAAATTATTTAAGTATATAATCCATAATATTCGCAGATACAACGGTCCAACCGTACCCGATTTGGCCGCGAGCAAGCTACGTCGGTGGGATTCGAGCCCAGGAACGTGACTTCATAGCTTCTCACCTGTTGCAGTGTTTGGACGGTTTTATCTTCGTGCTAGGCGCGGATGGGAAGATAATATACATGTCAGAGACTGCCTCTATGCATCTGGGTCTTTCGCAGGTGGGTGCTGTTTTGATCAACGGTTGGCACTTTTATAGTTTTATACCAGTCCGACGGTTGATGTTATATAAATCTGTCTTTTTTTAACCGAGCTAAGTTTAAACTTTTGTTAAACCCGTAATAAGACAGTTTATATATATATATATATATTTTAATCTAACCGATCCTGGTTTTAAACCCATGATAAGCTTGTCACTATAGGACCGATTTTATAAGAGTCGGTATATGTATAGGTCGTGTGGCCATGTATCGGTCGCGCTAACCATTCGCCCACACGACCGTACTCCGTTTTTATATATATGAATCGGTCAGAGTAACCATTTGTGAGGTTATCTACACCCAGTTGTTGAAAATTGGGTTTTGTTTGTTTTTGTCAACTTTGTTTAAAAAAACCCAAAACTGTATTATTGTCAATGTATTTAACAATTCGAATTTAATCTTTTTCAACTCTTACTGGGTGGAAAACAAAGCCAGAAGTCCTGATACTAAAGCCAGTCAGTCCCGTTGTAAAAACACACGGTCGCCATTTTGTAAAACTAATTTCAAATGCCTTTTAGGTTG
This sequence comes from Ciona savignyi, assembly GCA_000149265.1. NCBI lineage: Eukaryota > Metazoa > Chordata > Ascidiacea > Phlebobranchia > Cionidae > Ciona > Ciona savignyi. The sequence continues at coordinate 14,767 of CH001656.1, read as the reverse complement.
AACTGACCGGGAACAGTATATACGAATACATCCATCCAGGAGATCATGACGAAATGAAGGCTGTTCTAACTGCCCCGCCCCCTCCCTGCGTTGTAAGCTATCGGCTTTTACTACCTTGTTACTATACTCCCTTGTAAATCTGCATAATTGGGTTTGAAGTACCTGCATTTGCAGAGATAAATAAATAAGCAGGTTAAGTGCAATTTATGAGTTTTCGGATGGGATAGTTATGTTTATCCCCATGAATGGGAAAACCAAGGGGGTTAACACACTTGCAATCGTCTGATCACCTCGCGCCCACCGTCGGGTTACCGGACGTATTGCAGTGTGTTGTGTATAATAGACACGTGTCTTTATTTTGGAAGAACCCATTAATCTGTTGGGTTCAGGTACTATTAACAAAAAAACACGTAACAGCCGAAGTACTAAAAATGTCAACCTCGTTCACACCAGATATAATTCGTCAGAATTTACTGACTTGGTCGATAACAGAAAAATTTGTCATGACACAAACTCACGATTTTACCTTTCTCTCCAACGTAGGCTGCAATAGTTTACGTTTTTTTTGTCGCTTGAAATCTATGATTTATTTCTTAAGTGATCTCGATAAATCTGTTATAGCGCACTTGTAAAACAAAGAAAAATGGCGATTTCTCCTGTCCTTTGTCCAAATGAAATATGGCGATTTAATTCTGATGGTTTTATCCTATCCACGTACCGAATCTATTTTTAGTAAATTGCCCGCTTACTGATCAGTTATGATTTACCTGTATGTCAATTTTACCGATATTGCCCAAGAAAAGTATTTTTACCTTCCGTATTTTCTTCAGTTGAGTTTATATATAACCGTATTTTAACCCTTTTACATATAAAGTGCAAATTTAAAATCAGATACTAATTTACGCAGATTTTTGGCTTTGGGTATTGTAATATGCGAACATAATAATAAAAATGCGCTCCAGCTCGGCCCGTTTAATACATTGAACGGGTTTTCCTTGTTCGGTCCAGATCGACACAAGCGCAAAATATACCTTAATATAACTATCATATTTTAACATTAGCCGTCGATAGGAATAACATCCCTTCGTATCAATAGAACCCAAGCTACCCTCAAATCTGTCCTGAATACGAAGTTGAACGCTGCTTCTTTACGAGAATGAAGTGTGTCCTTGCAAAACGAAATGCTGGCTTGACTAGCGGCGGTTATAAGGTAAGATAGCAGTGTGTATAATTATCTTGTACGGTCGGCTATCTTAGTTGGTCAACGGGTTTAGTTAAATGTCGTTGGATCGAAATTCGAACCTTGAGACGAACATTGCTTGAACCCAGCGGATTGATGGGTTCTACTAAAGGAACATGCGTTTCATATACAACATACTGCAATAGCTCCGGTAACCATACAATGGGCGCGAGATGATCTGACGATTGCCCGTGTGTTAACCCCCTTGGTTTTCGAAGGGACGGTCGTGTGGCCAAATGGTTAACGCGACCGATACATATACCTACCTACACAAAAAAAACGGTTCTGGTGATGAGCCCATCATGTGCTCGAAACTTGGCTCGGTAAAAAAAAATTAAAAAAACAAAACAAAAAAACCTTGGTTTTCGCACTAACGAGGATAAACATAAATATCCTATCCTAACCTCGAAATTTTTCTGCAGGTCATCCACTGTACTGGGTACATCAAAGTTCGCTACTTCATGTTCGAGCAATACGACGGTAGTGGCGGGGGTTGTTACCATAATGTGGGTGTATTAGCGTTGGGCCAATCTCTTCCTGCTACTTCATTTACCGACGTCAAATTATATTCGAATATGTTCATGTTCAGAGCAAGTCTGGACCTTAAGCTGATTTTCTTGGACCAGCAGTGAGTTTTGTATTTTGAAACTTAGGCGTGTACGAGTTGAAGTGTCTCTAACGGATACCAGTTAACTTTTAGGATAGTTACTTTACTTATGTTTATCCCAATGAATGGAAAAACCAATGGGGTTAACAAACGGGTAATCGTCAAATCACCTTGCGCCCATTGTCGGGTTACCAGAGCTATTGCAGTGTGTTGTGTATGAAACAAACATTTAATTTAGTAGAACCCATTAATCCGCTGGTTTCAGGCAATGTCCGTAAAGTGCTTTGCCCAAGGACACAACCGACCAGCTAGCGACCAGTTTCGCACCGACAACCTTTCCATTGACAGGCGACACACTTAACCACCAGACTAAACGGTCGGAAACATAAAAGGTTTATGCTATTCTAAACTTACCTGCAACAATATTTCTGCCTTACCAAGCCCGTCTTATACAACGTAGAGTGTCAAGATTACTTGGCTTTGAACCTCAAGACTTGATAGAGAAGACACTTTATCAATACGTACATGCTGCTGATCTCACGCATCTAAAGGAATCCCACCAGAAATGTAAGTGCGGTGACTAGCCGTTTTTTTACATCCACAAATTGATAATTACAAAATATGAAACACCATGCAATAATCTAAATCAGAAAGTGAGCATGAGGTAGACTGTCGTTTGACCGTGTTATAAAGATAATTGTTGGCATTTATTGATGTTGAGTTTTTTATATGTCAGGTTTCGTATTCGTGATATGCATTATACACTTGATCCATTTTAAACGGAAAATATTATGAGTTGGTCGCTTAACGTAAAACTACCTTTTGCCAGTTCTGCTTTAAACCCAGTGGCACTTGACACCTTACAACACCAGTTTCCTTAAATCTGGTCTGAGTATTAATTGGTCGCGATTACCACACGGCTACATAACGTGAGTTTAATAAGCGTGGCTTTAAAGCTAGGACTATACAAGATCCTTAATTAGTTCGGTCTTTGTCAGCTCTTATTATACGAATCGGTGACGATAACTTTTACGCGAAACATCTATCGTCACACATCTTCTAATTTTGTACTGGTATAAATTTCTAACCAGCGATATCTTTAAGACCCTTTTTTATTGAATCGGTTGCGCTTACCATTATACAACGTTTTAATTCTTTTTTAACTGGACGAAGTTTCTAACCAATAATTGTCTCGCAACTAAATTCGTTTTTGTATAAAATTCGGTAATTATATCGGCCGCGTAAAACCTTTAGACCACCCATTTTCAGTTTTAACTGGGCTAAGTTTTGAACCCATGCTATGCTCGTCATTAAGGCTGTTTGTGTACAGAATTCGGTGTATGTATCGTCGCGTCAACTATTTGACCACGTTTTTTACTTTTTTTAACTAGGCCAAGTTTCGAACCCATGCTCGTCTCGCTGCTAAGATCGTATTTGTATAGAATTAGGTGTATGTATCGTCGCACTAACTATTTGAACACATAATGTTTTTTACTTAATTTTAACTGAACTAAGTTTCGAACCCATGCTCGTCTCGCTGCTAAGATAGTATTTGTATAAAATTCGATTTACGTACCGGTCGCGTTAGTTCTTGGACCACACAAAAAGTTTTCAGCCATGTCAACTTTACAAAATGGCCCCGTTCGTCTGTCGGTACAGTTTCCATTCTTTTAGAATGTCAAGGGTGAAGAAACGCGATACCCCCCATTCTTGCATATCCGCGGGACTGTGTATTTACAGATAGAGTTTCAATTTAAGCAGCTGTTTCCCATTAACGTGATTAAGAATTCGTAGAATTGTGGTAAAAGAAATCTTTCTATACACTTTATGTCGAAAGACTTTATAAACGATTAGTAACGGTTAACTATCATACTACATTATGTAATAATAGTATAAGAACAGTTATGCGGTTCCTATTATTCATTATAGGCTGTAGTTTTAGTCGTTAGGGTCTTTAATAACTTCTACATGGTTAGTAATCTATGAAGAAAACTTTTATTACAAAAAAAAAACAATTTTGAAAAAGTTAGGCTACGTAGCAAAATCAACGACAGAATATTTATGTTGTCATGTCGCAAGGACATTTTATATGGTGTGCTTTACGTCGGGGAAGACTAAAAGGAGGGAAGGAGGGAAACTGCACACTAAAATGAAGCTTATGACAAAAATAGTTTTAAAACTTCTGACTATTGCCTCTTTGTCAACCCCCCTTGCGTTCTCCCATTCAAGGGATATATATTCTATTATAAAACAAATACCAATAATTTAACCCGGTGTTGCAGTGTTAAACAAAATCCACCACTTTAACCCGGTGTTGCAGCGTTAAACAAAAGCCACCACTTTTTAGTGGAATTTTATATTGGGGGTTTTTCTTTTTCCACTGTGGCCCACCTTTTCCGAGCCTCCCCTTCTCCTAAAGATGACTCCCCCATTGCATAGGTCGCTTTACCGCACACTTTTCTTCGAGGCTTAGTGTAATTTTTCTTTTAAAACAATTATTTCTTTTTTAATTTATTTATTTATTATATTTTTTTCTTTCTTTATTTGGGTTTAGCGGCCACGTCTAATTTTACCGAATTTTATTAAAATAATGCTTGTTTTTAGACGTGTTCTAACGACTGTCGTTTTGCCGTTTTTTCCCGTTTTCCAATTTTTTTCAATAATCCTGATTTATGTTTTTATCGTGGAAACAAAAAAATAAACTAATCTAACCTAACTTTAACCCGGTGTTGCAGTGTTAAACAAGGGCCAAGTGCGCACGAAGTATTACCGCTTCCTCACACGTCACGGTGGCTGGGTGTGGCTGCAAAGTTACATCACAATCGTCCACAATAGCCGATCGTCTCGACCTCACTGTATTGTCAGCATCAATCACGTCATAAGGTGAGGTGGATGGGTGTTTGGTCGTGTGGCCGAATGGTTAACGCTATCGATACATATACCGACTGCTATACAAAAACGGCCCAAGTGACGAGTCCATCATGGGTTCGAAACTTGACTCGGTAAAAAAAGGTGGATGGGTGTTTCCTGGATACCTGTGTGGTCGTTTCAGTGCAACGCAGGGTTGTATGAGTCAGTTGCCGGTTTGGTCGCTCGCAAGGATTAGGATAGGATGTTTATCCCCGTGAATGGGAAAACCAATGGGCTTAACACACGGGTAATCGTCAGATCACCTTGCGCCCACCGTTGGGAGCTTTTGCAGTGTTGTGTATGATTTAAAAAACGGTTGTGTATAATTTAAAAAGTTCCTTAAATTTAGTAGAACCAAATAATTCGCTGGGTTTGGGAAATGTTCGTTAAGTGCCTTGCCCAAGGACACAACCGACTAGCTAGCGACCAGATTCGAGTCAGCAACCCTTCGGCTGATAGAGGACGCACTAAACCACCAGACTAATCTGTCGGACAAAGACTAATATGTCGACAGATAAAATATAGAAAAAAATAAAACAATTATTTGCCGTCCATTTTTGCATATAATCGTTCACCATTTTGGGGTGTTGGCGAATTTGGTTATCTCTTTTGGGTAGAATTTTTTGTGGGTAGAATTTGAGTAGATTTTTGTTGCCGAATTTGGTTATCTCTACAATTGTCGTGGACGCCACGTTTAATTCAGTCTTCATTGTCACGTAGCAACGTCGAAAAACAAGACATTGTGATGTCACAATTACAAGTTGAGCCATCGAAAGTCAATCATTTTCACGTGAAAACGAGCAGCTCAAGAAGCAAAAAGAGAAAGGCGAAAAGCGAGAGAAAGGAAGAGAAAAAGGTATACACCGGCCGGTTACGGCATCGGGAGAAATCCACCAACTACGACGAATCAAGTCCGGACGTCAACGTTGCTAACAGTAACGATGACGCAACTGCCTACGTCACGCCCGACAGTTCTCACCCGTCCGAGAACGGAAGTAGTCCAACGGACGTGACGTATTTCGAAAGCGAAAGCTACACTAAAACTCACTCAGAAAATTATGACGTCAGAGCAACCTCGTCCAAAGACGTCACCCACCAATCAACTTATGACACGTACAGGACTCACGAGCACCACCTAGCGGCAGCGGATTCCTACAGATCATATCACCCTCCTATGCTATGCTATCATCCGAGCGAAACTTTTCACGATTCGTACGAAAGAAGGCCGTACTATAATTCATATCCAGGTAAGTTCTAATGCTTTATATCGCTGGTCATTAATCGTAAGTTTACGTCGTGAACACAGCAAGTTTACCGAAGCAATTGCAGTGCGTTAAGTACCATATTGCTACAGTTTTGTTCATCTTATTAAGGATAGGATAGGATATTTATGTTTTTTCCCGTTAGTGGAAAAACCAAGGGGGTTAACAAACGGGTAATTGTCAGATCACCTCGGGCCCATCGTCGGGTTACCGGAGCTATTGCAGTATTTTGTGTATGATTCACATTTCAATTTGGTAGAACTCATCATTCTTCTGGGTTCAGTCAATGTCCGTTAATTGAATTTTTGTATTCATCGCTGTAACTTATTCGCAGGTCACTGGAACGGATATCAACAGTATTACCACGCTAACGACGCCACGCCAACCCATCGGGCTTCGAAACCGCCGCATCGTTCTCGCAGAAACGACCGAGAAAGCCCGGAGACGCAATCCGACACGCGTTGCTCCGACGCTAAACGCACGACCTCATCCGAACATAAACATTGCGGTCGGACGGAAACGGACGGACGAGATTACGCACGAAGACTGTCCGTTCCCTCGTCTTGTCGTTACGCTCGAAAATACAGGAATGACGTAAGCAATGACGTCACTAATTCGATGACGTATGAAGCGAAGTTGTCGCTACAGCATCTGCCTAGAGATGTCGCATTGGTGTATAAACCAGGCTACTCACACCAACCTTATCTTCACACGAACTGAGGATGTGCTTCAAAGATTCAGTATTCCGAGTAGTAGTGAACCGTTGTAATAATGCCTTAATACCGAATACTCAACGAAACGAATTCTATACGTTCCTTATTATTACAATTGCACTTTGTTCTAATATATCTGCCCAGGTAGGCAATGGAAAACTCTTCAAATGATGTCATTTTTTTTAATTTGACTTTTATTAAGAATGAAATCAGCACAGCATAGGATAAGTATGTTGATCTCAGTGGGTGGGATAGGATATTCATGGTTATCCCAGTGAATGGGAAAACCATGGTGGTTTAATACACGGGCAATTGCAACCCAATAATCCGATAGGTTCAGTCAATGTCCGTTAATTGACTTGCCGAAGGACACAACCGACTAGCTAGCAAACAGTTTCGCACCTGCAACCTTTCGGCTGAAAGACGACGCACTAATCTGCCGGACAGAAGAATAACAATCATTATACAGATAACTCACTTTTTATTTCTGTACGCATATTATATCCCGGTAAATCGTCAAATTACATTAAACCCAGTTTGGTTCGTAAAACTATTGAAGGGTGTAGTAGGCCTACACACATTGCTGTTGTTTTACTTTTAATCTATTAGTCCATAAGGTTCAGGCGCCAACCGCTAAGTTCTTTGCTAAAGAACACAACAAGCCAGCGACTAGTTTCGATCCCACATATTCTGGTTGACAGACGATGCTCTCTTACCAATAAGCTAACTAGTCGGACATTACTAGAATATGCCACATAAATCAGGTAGTTAGAAGTTTTACCATCACTTACTTGTGCACAGTTAAAAAAAAACTAAGAAATAAAATAAGAAATCTTTTTTTAAAGAAAGCACGAATTAGTAGTTTTCCGATCTTTGTAAGGCCTCATAAAAATGCTGTTATCCAAAATCCAACTACTGGCAGCTGAGAATTCTTTCTAGAAACTAAAATTTAAGACTAGTACTGTACATTAACTCGCGTAAAATATAAAACCCAGGGCCACGTTATAATCCATTTAATTGCAACAACGCCGTCTTAATGCACAATTCAATCGTTACTTAGCAACGTTAAGCGCAGTTGCCACATAAAAGGTGCTTAAAACTAGTCATATAAATGTTTTGGGGCGTGTGAAATCAAGTTCATCAATCAGAATCGTATACAATCTCAAGCAACAAAACAAGCATCGTGTAAGTTATTGCAAAGTTTGCCGGCTCTACCATAGTACTGGTCGCGCTTTACCGCACACTTCAGGACTCTTTATCGTTTTGATCTTAATTAAATTTGGATCGCTTAATATTGTTCTTTCGTCTAGGTTTGGCGGTCGCGTCTGCTATATTTATTAAATTAAATCTTTTTTTTTTAAATGACGTGTTTCAACGACTGTTCGTTTTGCCGTCTATTCCCGTTCCTGTGTTGTGATTGTATTCGTTTGCCATTTTTAAAAAACTGGGGCAAAAATGAATAAACTATAAAGTCATCGCCCAACTTAGTTCGTATCATTGCACTTGCGCGCCGGATTTTTTAGCACATTTCCATCATCAGTGCTATTTTGTTAAGAATAAATTCGGGTAAAATCGGAGTCCTTGGTCGGCGTCGTCTCTGCACACGGCACCAGAAGACTCGGCAAGAAGCAAACGCTCTTTTGCGAGTAGAACTGATATATGAACCAGGCTGGCTAGCTCCTCGGAGCTTAAGCTGTTGCTGTCAGTTACCTGCAAAAGAAGGATTTTTACGATGTTAAAAGGGTGGTTATGTTACGTTTTCTTTGTAGGACATTTCTGCTTATAGCTGGGGGAAAAAACTCGGATTGCATTAACATAGGTAAATGCTAGTTTCGCCAAATTCTTTGAACCACGTTTGGGTAAAGTTTACTAAGTGCAGTGGCCGACAAGCCAGCTGTTTTAGTACTACCACCTTTTAGGTAAAGGTTTGAAGCGCTATAAATAACCTACTATCCAGAAAATTCTAGTTTGAACCACATTTGGGTAAAGTTTGCTAAGTGCAGTGTCCCATAAAACAGCCGAAAAGCTAGCTGTTTTTATTCTATCACCTTTTGAGTAAAGGTTTGAAGCGCTATTAATAGCCTAACTATCCAGAAAATTCTGGTGGTGGTAAAACAACAATGCAGTATTGTAGGATAGGATATTTATGTTTATCCCCGTGAATGGGAAAACCAAGTGGGTTAACACATGAGCAATCGTCAGATTACCTCGCGCCCACTGTTGGGTTACTGGAGCTATTGCAGTGTGTTGTATACGATAGACATGTTCCTTCAATTTGGTAGAACCCAATAATCTGCTGAATTCAGGCAACGTCTGTAAAGTGCCTTTCCCAAGGACACAACCGACTAGCTAGTGACCAGTTCCGCACCTGCAACCTTTCGATTGAAAGGCGACGCACTAAACTGCCGGACTAACCGGCCAGACCGGTTGTGTTTACTTTCTGCACATTGTTCGGCTGTGTGAAGGATTAAGGGGAATGATTACATGTGTGAAGGATTAAGGGGAATGATTACATGTGTGAAGGATTAAGGGGAATGATTACATAAAGGTCAGGTTCGACCTTTACTTTGCCAACTAACTGCACGATTGTGTCCTTGTTAAAGCACCGACAGATCAGTCTGGTGGTTTAAGTGTGTCACTTTACAGCCGAAGGGTGTTATGGGTACAAAGCTTGTTGCTATCTGGTCAGTTTAGTCCTTGGGCACTTAACGATCATTGCCTAAACCCAGTGGATTAATGGGTTCTACCATATCGAAGGAACGTGTCTATCATATACAACACACTGCAATAGCTTCGGTAACCCGACAGTGGGTGCGAGGTGATCTGACGATTGCCCGTGTGTTAACCAACTTGGTTTTAACATTCACGGGGATAAACATAACTATCCTATCCTATAAAGAAGAAATTGCTTTGGCCTAGTGGTTTCAAATGCATCCTATAAAAAACAGTTGCATCAGTTATTTTAAGTACACTGCAATAACTCTTCTATATGTGATACATCCAGAAACTCGACTGTGCCAGAAACTGACGATTTCTGATAGTAGTCACCACCATTTTCTCAACCCTGTACACAGTATCTTGACCAACACACACCTCATTTAACATCAATAGTCACAAAATACACATTTAACAAAGAAAAGTACTAACTAATTCAGTGGTTTGCTTTACAACTGTCTCATCTGAATGGGAATCCAGTTGTAGAACCATAACCCCAGTATCGAACTGTCGGAGTTTGATTGACAGATTGAGATGAGACAACACTCGGCATGCGTTGAGTAAATCTTCGGGTGATAATAGCTAAGGGGTAATGGGAGTATAAGAAATTGGATAGGGGGGGATGGTTTATTCATGTTTATCCCCATGAATGGGAAAATCAAGGGGGTTAACACATGGGCAATCGTCAGATTACCTAGCGCCCACCGTCGGGTTACAGGAGCTATTGCAGTGTGTTGTGTATGATTCACACGTTCCTTCATTTTTGGTAAAACCCATTAATCCGCTGGGTTCAGGCAATGTCCGTAAAGTGCTTTGCCCAAGGACACAACCGACTAGTTTCGCACCCTGCAACCCTTCAATTGAAAGGCAACGTACTTAACCGTTAGACCAACCGGCCGGACTAAATTAACCGCTGGTTGGTTTCATGGTATTGTATTTGACGATCAATTAAAAGGTGATATGTTCAACACCAACCATTATATAGTCGCTTGTGTCCTTGATAAAGTCATTTAGAAAACGATGCCCTTGCTTGACCCCACTTGATTAATAGGTTGATCATTAACTGTAGTATCAGTCAGATTAGTCTAGTTGTTTAGTGTGTCGCTTTTTAATCGAAGAGTTGCTGGTACGAAACTCGTCGCTAGCTAATAGGTTGTGTTCTTGGGGAAGGCACTTAACAGACATTGACTGAACCCAGCGAATTAATGGGTTTTACTAAATTGAAAGAACATGTGAATCATACACAACATACTGGATACTGCAAATAGCTTCGATAACCCGACGGTGGTCGCGAGGTGATCTAACGATTGCCCGTGTATTAACCCTCTTGGCTTTCCAATTTACAGGAATAAACATGAACATGTTAAAAATATTGCAAAAGTTTCAGAAAAAATGGTAATTGGCCCAACTATAGTAAGAATCATAAGTATAGCATTTAAGAAATGCTTACTTTAAAGTTCTAAGCTTGAATGTGTAAAATCTTGTGGTAAAGGTGACAAAGGTGGAATACATAAGAGAGCATTATAGCCATATATATGGCAAAATATTGAAACAGGTCCAAAGTTAGTATTGTAAAATTATAAATAGTGGTGTGTAACATTGATGCAGGTTAAAATATATACGATAGAGACTTTGGAAATGTGGCACAGATAGACAGGTGGTGTGATTATTAAGGATAATTTGTGTCCAAATGTATATAATCGGAACTTAGAAAATGTGGTATAGATGAACAGGTGGTATGCTGCTTAACAAGGTTGATTTGTGATAAAAAAAAAAAACTAAAATTCGGCATAGAAATCTACTAACTTCCATCCCCCGTGCTCTATTGATCCGACAATAAGCATCGGTGAGCAAAATCATCCCGCCAGACTTCTCAATCTGAGGTTTGAGGGAACGAGAGATCTCATGTGCCAGTTGCTGGTGGTAATGGGTCCCCGAACCGGGGGTTTGTTTCGTAACTGGGTTTGGGATACCAAGACTAAGCAGGTACGATTGGAACTTTACAGTCTGTGAATGGACAGTCAGGGATTGAAACAGTCTGGATAAAACTGTACAGTCTGGATAAAACTGTACACTCTGGACAAAACAGTACACTCTGGACAAAACAGTACACTCTGGACAAAACAGTACAGTCTGGACAAAACAGAACAGTCTGTACAAAACAGTATGAATTAATCTTAGAAAAAATAAGTTTAAATTTGTAGGTTGGATTATGGGTGCAATAGCAAAAAGATTAAGTTTTAATTAAAGCAGCATACATAACTGCTATAAAAGCATAGAAAACAATCTTTTTT
>CH001657.1:0-19905 GCA_000149265.1 Ciona savignyi | reverse complement strand
TAGGAACATTCAATTTGTTAAGTTTAGGTTGGAAAAAATCCTCCGATAGTGAATATACAAACAGATTATAGATAATACGTTGTTAGATTTTTGCGGTTATGTAAAAATGTGGCTAACGAAATTGCAGGTTATTCGAAAGTAGTAAAGATTAAAAAAAATGGATTAATTTTTTTTTTGTGTCACATTGCTACAATATGTTATATATTGACCCGAGATAAAAATATTAGAGTTTAATATAAAAATGGACAAATGATAATATCTATTTATGCACAAAAATATTTAACATTGTTTAATTGCAAGTCAAAAATCATATAAAATGAAAAAATCCTTCGAGCCGGTTTTTTTCAAATTCAATTAAAGATTCGCAGCGTCACTGTGATATATATTATGCAAATACACTTTATTTTGAGCATAAATCTTATAAATAAATCATAAAATATTACGAAATCTTTAAGATATATATACATTTTTAGGAACATTCAATTTGTTAAGTTTAGGTTGGGAAAATTCCTCCGATAGTGAATATGCAAACGGAGTATACATAATATGTTGTAACATTTTTGCGGTTCTGTAAAAATGTGGCTAACAAAATAGCAGGTTATTCGAAAGTAGTAAAGTTTAAAAAATAATTTATTAATTTATTTCTTTGTGTCACATTGCTACAATATGTTATATATTTACCCCAAAATAAAAATATTAGAATTTTATATAAAAATGCACAGATGATAATATCTATTTATGCACAAAAATATTTAACATTGTTTCATTGCAAGTCAAAAATCATATAAAATGAAAAAATCCTTCGAGCCGGATTCGAATCAGCGACCTATGGACAACCATTACAACTTCTACAGTCCACCGCTCTACCAACTGAGCTATCGAAGGTTGCCGTATTACGAAATCTTTAGGATATATATACATTTTTAGGAACATTCAATTTGTTAAGTTTAGGTTGGGAAAATTCCTCCGATAGTGAATATGCAAACGGATTATATATAATACGTTGTTACATTTTTTGCGGTTCTGTAAAAATGTGGCTAACAAAAGAGCAGGTTATTCGAAAGTAGTAAAGTTTAAAAAAAAATTTATAAATTTATTTCTTTGTGTCACATTGCTACAATATGTTATATATTTACCCAAAATAAAAATATTAGAATTTTATATAAAAATGCACAGATGATAATATCTATTTATGCACAAAAATATTTAACATTGTTTCATTGCAAGTCAAAAATCATATAAAATGAAAAAATGCTTCGAGCCGGATTCGAATCAGCGACCTATGGATAACCATTACAACTTCTACAGTCCATCGCTCTACCAACTGAGCTATCGAAGGTTGCCGTATTACGAAATCTTTAAGATATATATACATTTTTAGGAACATTCAATTTGTTAAGTTTAGGTTGGGAAAATTCCTCCGATAGTGAATATGCAAACGGATTATACATAATACGTTGTTACATTTTTGCGGTTCTGTAAAAATGTGGCTAACAAAAGAGCAGGTTATTCGAAAGTAGTAAAGTTTAAAAAAATGTATTTATTTTGATAATGTCTATTTATGCACAAAAATATTTAACATTATTTCATTGCAAGTCAAAAATCAAATAAAATGAAAAAAATCCTTCGAGCCGGATTCGAACCAGCGACCTATGGATAACCATCACAACTTCTACAGTCCACCGCTCTACCAACTGAGCTATCGAAGGATGCTTTTCCCGGTCTTTAATAATGTTTTTCAAATTCAATTAAAGATTCGCAGCGTCACTGTGATATATATTATGCAAATACATTTTATTTTGAGCATAAATCTTATAAATAAATCATAAAATATTACGAAATCTTTAAGATATATATACATTTTTAGGAACATTCAATTTGTTAAGTTTAGGTTGGGAAAATTCCTCCGATAGTGAATATGCAAACGGAGTATACATAATATGTTGTAACATTTTTGCGGTTCTGTAAAAATGTGGCTAACAAAATAGCAGGTTATTCGAAAGTAGTAAAGTTTAAAAAATAATTTATTAATTTATTTCTTTGTGTCACATTGCTACAATATGTTATATATTTACCCAAAATAAAAATATTAGAATTTTATATAAAAATGCACAAATGATAATATCTATTTATGCACAAAAATATTTAACATTGTTTCATTGCAAGTCAAAAATCATATAAAATGAAAAAATCCTTCGAGCCGGATTCGAACCAGCGATCTATGGATAACCATCACAACTTCTACAGTCCACCGCTCTACCAACTGAGCTATCGAAGGTTGCCGTATGCCCTCTATTTGAAAATGTTTTTAAGTTCAAGTAAAGATTCACAGCGTCACTGTGAGATATTTGATATAATTACACTTTATTTTAAGTGTAAATCTTATTAACAAATCATAAAATACTTCAAAATTTTCAATATAAACATACATTTTTACGAACATTCAATTTGTTAAGTTAAGTTTGGAAAAAATTTCTTGATAGTGAATATTCAAGCTGATTATACATTATCCGCTGTTTCGTTTTTTTTTGCGGCTCTACAAGAACGTGGCTAACGATAGAACAGGTTATTCGAATGTAGTAAAGTTTAAAAAAAATGGATTCGTTTTTTTCTTTGTGTCACATTGCTACAATACGTTATATTTTTACGCATGTTCAATATATTACAATTTTATACAAAAAATGCAAAGATGACAATATGTATTAAAACACAAAAATATTTAACATTGTTTTATTGCAAGTCAAAAATCACATAAAACGAAAAAATCCTTCGAGCCGGATTCGTACCAGAGACCTATGGATAACCATCACAACTTCTACAGTCCACCGCTCTACCAACTGAGCTTTCGAAGGATGCTCTTCCCGGTCTTTAATAATGTTTTTCAAATTCAATTAAAGATTTGCAGCGTCACTCTAATATATATTATGCCAATACACTTTATTTTGAGCATAAATCTTATGAATAAATCATAAAATATTACGAAATCTTTAAGATATATATACATTTTTAGGAACATTCAATTTGTTAAGTTTAGGTTGGGAAAATACCTCCGATAGTGAATATGTAAACGGATTATAGATAATACGTTGTTACATTTTTGCGGTTCTGTAAAAATGTGGCTAACAAAAGAGCAGGTTATTCGAAAGTAGTAAAGTTTAAAAAAAATGTATTCATTTTTTTCTTTGTGTCACATTGCTACAATATGTTATATATTTACCCAAGATAAAAATATTAGAATTTTATTTAAAAATGCACAGATGATAATATCTATTTATGCACAAAAATATTTAACATTGTTTCATTGCAAGTCAAAAATCATATAAAATGAAAAAATCCTTCGAGCCGGATTCGAACCAGCGACCTATGGATAACCATTACAACTTCTACAGTCCACTGCTCTACCAACTGAGCTATCGAAGGTTGCCGTTGCCCTCTATTTGGAAATGATTTTAAGTTCAAGTAAAGATTCACAGCGTCACTGTGACATATTCGATTTAATTACACTTTATTTTAAGTGTAAATCTTATTCACAAATCATAACATACCTTAAAATGTTCAATATAAACATACATTTTTACGAACATTCAATTTGTTAAGTTTAGTTTGGAAAAAATTTCTTGATAGTGAATATTCAAGTTGATTATACATTATCCGCTGTTACGTTTTTTGCGGCTCTACAAGAATATGGCTAACGATAGAACAGGTTATTCGAATGTAGTGAAGTTTTAAAAAAATGTGTTAATTTTTTTTCTTTGTGTCATATTGCTATACAATATGTTATATTTTTACGTATGTTCAATATATTACAATTTTATACAAAAAATGCAAAGATGACAATATGTATTAAAACACAAAAATATTTAACATTGTTTTAATGCAAGTCAAAAATCATATAAAATGAAAAAATTCTTCGAGCCGGATTCGAACCAGCGACCTATGGATAACCATCACAACTTCTACAGTCCACCGCTCTACCAACTGAGCTATCGAAGGATGCTTTTCCCGGTCTTTAATAATGTTTTTCAAATTCAATTATGATTCGCAGCGTCACTGTGATATATAACATGCAAATACACTTTATTTTGAGCATAAATCTTATGAATAAATCATAAAATATTACAAAATCTTTAAGATATATATACATTTTTAGGAACATTCAATTTGTTAAGTTTAGGTTGGGAAAAATCCTCCGATAGTGAATATACAAACAGATTATAGATAATACGTTGTTAGATTTTTGCGGTTATGTAAAAATGTGGCTAACAAAAGAGCAGGTTATTCGAAAGTAGTAAAGTTTAAAAAAAAATTTATAAATTTATTTCTTTGTGTCACATTGCTACAATATGTTATATATTTACCCAAAATAAAAATATTAGAATTTTATATAAAAATGCACAGATGATAATATCTATTTATGCACAAAAATATTTAACATTGTTTCATTGCAAGTCAAAAATCATATAAAATGAAAAAATCCTTCGAGCCGGATTCGAATCATCGACCTATGGATAACCATTACAACTACTACAGTCCACCGCTCTACCAACTGAGCTATCGAAGGTTGCCGTATTACGAAATCTTTAAGATATATATACATTTTTAGGAACATTCAATTTGTTAAGTTTAGGTTGGGAAAATTCCTCCGATAGTGAATATGCAAACGGATTATACATAATACGTTGTTAGATTTTTGCGGTTCTGTAAAAATGTGGCTAACAAAAGAGCAGGTTATTCGAAAGTAGTAAAGTTTAAAAAAATGTATTTATTTTGATAATGTCTATTTATGCACAAAAATATTTAACATTATTTCATTGCAAGTCAAAAATCAAATAAAATGAAAAAAATCCTTCGAGCCGGATTCGACCAGCGACCTATGGATAACCATCACAACTTCTACAGTCCACCGCTCTACCAACTGAGCTATCGAAGGTTGCCGTTGCCCTCTATTTGAAAATGTTTTTTAAGTTCAAGTAAAGATTCACAGCGTCTCTGTGAGATATTTAATATAATTACACTTTATTTTAAGTGGAAATCACACTCCCAAATCATAACATACTTCAAGATTTTCAATATAAACATACATTTTTACGAACATTCAATTTGTTAAGTTTAGTTTGAAAAAAAATTCTTGATAGTGAATATTCAAGCTGATTATACATTATCCGTTGTTACGTTTTTTTGCGGCTGTACAAGAACGTGGCTAACGATAGAACAGGTTATTCGAATGTAGTAAAGTTTTAAAAAAAATGTGTTAATTTTTTTCTTTGTGTCACATTGCTATACAATATGTTATATTTTTACGCATGTTCAATATATTACAATCTTATACAAAAAATGCAAAGATGACAATATGTATTAAAACACAAAAATATTTAACATTGTTTTATTGCAAGACAAAAATCATATAAAATGAAAAAATCCTTCGAGCCGGATTCGAAGCAGCGACCTATGGATAACCATCACAACTTCTACAGTCCACCGCTCTACCAACTGAGCTATCGAAGGTTGCCGTTGCCCTCTATTTGAAAATGTTTTTTAAGTTCAAGTAAAGATTCACAGCGTCACTGTGAGATATTTGATATAATTACACTTTATTTTAAGTGTAAATCTTATTAACAAATCATAAAATACTTCAAAATTTTCAATATAAACATATATTTTTACGAACATTCAATTTGTTAAGTTAAGTTTGGAAAAAATTTTTTGATAGTGAATATTCAAGCTGATTATACATTATCCGCTGTTACGTTTTTTGCGGCTCTACAAGAACGTGGCTAACGATAGAAAAGGTTATTCGAATGTAGTGAAGTTTTAAAAAAAATGTGTTAATTTTTTTCTTTGTGTCACATTGCTATACAATATGTTATATTTTTACGCATGTTCAATATATTACAATTTTATACAAAAAATGCAAAGATGACAATATGTATTAAAACACAAAAATATTTAACATTGTTTTATTGAAAGTCAAAAATCATATAAAATGAAAAAATCCTTCGAGCCGGATTCGAACCAGCGACCTATGGATAACCATCACAACTTCTACAGTCCACCGCTCTACCAACTGAGCTATCGAAGGATGATTTTCCCGGTCTTTAATAATGTTTTTCAAATTCAATTATGATTCGCAGCGTCACTGTGATATATAACATGCAAATACACTTTATTTTGAGCATAAATCTTATGAATAAATCATAAAATATTACAAAATCTTTAAGATATATATACATTTTTAGGAACATTCGATTTGTTAAGTTTAGGTTGGGAAAAATCCTCCGATAGTGAATATGCAAACAGATTATAGATAATACGTTGTTAGATTTTTGCGGTTCTGTAAAAATGTGGCTAACGAAAGAGCAGGTTATTCGAAAGTAGTAAAGATTAAAAAAATGGATTAATTTTTTTTTGGTGTCACATTGCTACAATATGTTATATATTGACCCGAGATAAAAATATTAGAGTTTAATATAAAAATGGACAAATGATAATATCTATTTATGCACAAAAATATTTAACATTGTTTAATTTGCAAGTCAAAAATCATATAAAATGAAAAAATCCTTCGAGCCGGTTTTTTTCAAATTCAATTAAAGATTCGCAGCGTCACTGTGATATATATTATGCAAATACACTTTATTTTGAGCATAAATCTTATAAATAAATCATAAAATATTACGAAATCTTTAAGATATATATACATTTTTAGGAACATTCAATTTGTTAAGTTTAGGTTGGGAAAATTCCTCCGATAGTGAATATGCAAACGGAGTATACATAATATGTTGTAACATTTTTGCGGTTCTGTAAAAATGTGGCTAACAAAATAGCAGGTTATTCGAAAGTAGTAAAGTTTAAAAAATAATTTATTAATTTATTTCTTTGTGTCACATTGCTACAATATGTTATATATTTACCCAAAATAAAAATATTAGAATTTTATATAAAAATGCACAGATGATAATATCTATTTATGCACAAAAATATTTAACATTGTTTCATTGCAAGTCAAAAATCATATAAAATGAAAAAATCCTTCGAGCCGGATTCGAATCAGCGACCTATGGATAACCATTACAACTTCTACAGTCCACCGCTCTACCAACTGAGCTATCGAAGGTTGCCGTATTACGAAATGTTTAGGATATATATACATTTTTAGGAACATTCAATTTGTTAAGTTTAGGTTGGGAAAATTCCTACGATATTGAATATGCAAACGGATTATATATAATACGTTGTTACATTTTTGCGGTTCTGTAAAAATGTGGCTAACAAAAGAGCAGGTTATTCGAAAGTAGTAAAGTTTTTAAAAAAATTTATAAATTTATTTCTTTGTGTCACATTGCTACAACATGTTATATATTTACCCCAAAATAAAAATATTAGAATTTAATATAAAAATGCACAGATGATAATATCTATTTATGCACAAAAATATTTAACATTGTTTCATTGCAAGTCAAAAAACATATAAAATGAAAAAATCCTTCGAGCCGGATTCGAATCAGCGACCTATGGATAACCATTACAACTTCTACAGTCCACCGCTCTACCAACTGAGCTATCGAAGGTTGTCGTATTACGAAATCTTTAAGATATATATACATTTTTAGGAACATTCAATTTGT
Source organism: Ciona savignyi (assembly GCA_000149265.1). Classification (NCBI taxonomy): domain Eukaryota; kingdom Metazoa; phylum Chordata; class Ascidiacea; order Phlebobranchia; family Cionidae; genus Ciona; species Ciona savignyi. The sequence continues at coordinate 12,277 of CH001657.1, read as the reverse complement.
TAAGTTTAGGTTGGGAAAATTCCTCCGATAGTGAATATGCAAACGGATTATACATAATACGTTGTTACATTTTTGCGGTTCTGTAAAAATGTGGCTAACAAAAGAGCAGGTTATTCGAAAGTAGTAAAGTTTAAAAAAATGTATTTATTTTGATAATGTCTATTTATGCACAAAAATATTTAACATTATTTCATTGCAAGTCAAAAATCAAATAAAATGAAAAAAATCCTTCGAGCCGGATTCGAACCAGCGACCTATGGATAACCATCACAACTTTTACAGTCCACCGCTCTACCAACTGAGCTATCGAAGGTTGCCGTTGACCTCTATTTGAAAATGTTTTTTAAGTTCAAGTAAAGATTCACAGCGTCACTGTGAGATATTTGATATAATTACACTTTATTTTAAGTGTAAATCTTATTAACAAATCATAAAATACTTCAAAATTTTCAATATAAGCATATATTTTTACGAACATTCAATTTGTTAAGTTAAGTTTGGAAAAAATTTCTTGATAGTGAATATTCAAGCTGATTATACATTATCCGCTGTTACGTTTTTTGCGGCTCTACAAGAACGTGGCTAACGATAGAACAGGTTATTCGAATGTAGTGAAGTTTTAAAAAAAATGTGTTAATTTTTTTCTTTGTGTCACATTGCTATACAATATGTTATATTTTTACGCATGTTCAATATATTACAATTTTATACAAAAAATGCAAAGATGACAATATGTATTAAAACACAAAAATATTTAACATTGTTTTATTGAAAGTCAAAAATCATATAAAATGAAAAAATCCTTCGAGCCGGATTCGAACCAGCGACCTATGGAGAACCATCACAACTTCTACAGTCCACCGCTCTACCAACTGAGCTATCGAAGGATGCTTTTCCCGGTCTTTAATAATGTTTTTCAAATTCAATTAAAGATTCGCAGCGTCACTGTGATATATATTATGCAAATACACTTTATTTTGAGCATAAATCTTATGAATAAATCATAAAATATTACGAAATCTTTAAGATATATATACATTTTTAGGAACATTCAATTTGTTAAGTTTAGGTTGGGAAAATTCCTCCGATAGTGAATATGCAAACGGAGTATACATAATATGTTGTAACATTTTTGCGGTTCTGTAAAAATGTGGCTAACAAAAGAGCAGGTTATTCGAAAGTAGTAAAGTTTAAAAAATAATTTATTAATTTATTTCTTTGTGTCACATTGCTACAATATGTTATATATTTACCCAAAATAAAAATATTAGAATTTTATATAAAAATGCACAGATGATAATATCTATTTATGCACAAAAATATTTAACATTGTTTCATTGCAAGTCAAAAATCATATAAAATGAAAAAATCCTTCGAGCCGGATTCGAATCAGCGACCTATGGATAACCATTACAACTTCTACAGTCCACCGCTCTACCAACTGAGCTATCGAAGGTTGCCGTATTACGAAATCTTTAGGATATATATACATTTTTAGGAACATTCAATTTGTTAAGTTTAGGTTGGGAAAATTCCTCCGATAGTGAATATGCAAACGGATTATACATAATACGTTGTTACATTTTTGCGGTTCTGTAAAAATGTGGCTAACAAAAGAGCAGGTTATTCGAAAGTAGTAAAGTTTAAAAAAATGTATTTATTTTGATAATGTCTATTTATGCACAAAAATATTTAACATTATTTCATTGCAAGTCAAAAATCAAATAAAATGAAAAAAATCCTTCGAGCCGGATTCGAACCAGCGACCTATGGATAACCATCACAACTTCTACAGTCCACCGCTCTACCAACTGAGCTATCGAAGGTTGCCGTTGACCTCTATTTGAAAATGTTTTTAAGTTCAAGTAAAGATTCACAGCGTCACTGTGAGATATTTGATTTAATTACACTTTATTTTAAGTGTAAATCACACTCACAAATCATAACATACTTCAAAATTTTCAATATAAACATACATTTTTACGAACATTCAATTTGTTAAGTTTAGTTTGAAAAAAATTTCTTGATAGTGAATATTCAAGCTGATTATACATTATCCGCTGTTACGTTTTTTTGCGGCTCTACAAGAACGTGGCTAACGATAGAACAGGTTATTCGAATGTAGTAAAGTTTTCAAAAAATGTGTTAATTTTTTTTTCTTTGTGTCACATTGCTATACAATATGTTATATTTTTGCGCATGTTCAATATATTACAATTTTATACAAAAAATGCAAAGATGACAATATGTATTAAAACACAAAAATATTTAACATAGTTTTATTGCAAGTCAAAAATCATATAAAATGAAAAAATCCTTCGAGCCGGATTCGAAGCAGCGACCTATGGATAACCATCACAACTTCTACAGTCCACCGCTCTACCAACTGAGCTATCGAAGGTTGCCGTTGCCCTCTATTTGAAAATGTTTTTTAAGTTCAAGTAAAGATTCACAGCGTCACTGTGAGATATTTGATATAATTACACTTTATTTTAAGTGTAAATCTTATTAACAAATCATAAAATACTTCAAAATTTTCAATATAAACATATATTTTTACGAACATTCTATTTGTTAAGTTAAGTTTGGAAAAAATTTCTTGATAGTGAATATTCAAGCTGATTATACATTATCCCCCTGTTACGTTTTTTGCGGCTCTACAAGAACGTGGCTAACGATAGAATAGGTTATTAGAATGTAGTGAAGTTTTAAAAAAAATGTGTTAATTTTTTTTCTTTGTGTCACATTGCTATACAATATGTTATATTTTTACGCATGTTCAATATATTACAATTTTATACAAAAAATGCAAAGATGACAATATGTATTAAAACACAAAAATATTTAACATTGTTTTATTGAAAGTCAAAAATCATATAAAATGAAAAAATCCTTCGAGCCGGATTCGAACCAGCGACCTATGGATAACCATCACAACTTCTACAGTCCACCGCTCTACCAACTGAGCTATCGAAGGATGATTTTCCCGGTCTTTAATAATGTTTTTCAAATTCAATTATGATTCGCAGCGTCACTGTGATATATAACATGCAAATACACTTTATTTTGAGCATAAATCTTATGAATAAATCATAAAATATTACAAAATCTTTAAGATATATATACATTTTTAGGAACATTCGATTTGTTAAGTTTAGGTTGGGAAAAATCCTCCGATAGTGAATATGCAAACAGATTATAGATAATACGTTGTTAGATTTTTGCGGTTCTGTAAAAATGTGGCTAACGAAAGAGCAGGTTATTCGAAAGTAGTAAAGATTAAAAAAAATGGATTAATTTTTTTTTGGTGTCACATTGCTACAATATGTTATATATTGACCCGAGATAAAAATATTAGAGTTTAATATAAAAATGGACAAATGATAATATCTATTTATGCACAAAAATATTTAACATTGTTTAATTGCAAGTCAAAAATCATATAAAATGAAAAAATCCTTCGAGCCGGTTTTTTTCAAATTCAATTAAAGATTCGCAGCGTCACTGTGATATATATTATGCAAATACACTTTATTTTGAGCATAAATCTTATAAATAAATCATAAAATATTACGAAATCTTTAAGATATATATACATTTTTAGGAACATTCAATTTGTTAAGTTTAGGTTGGGAAAATTCCTCCGATAGTGAATATGCAAACGGAGTATACATAATATGTTGTAACATTTTTGCGGTTCTGTAAAAATGTGGCTAACAAAATAGCAGGTTATTCGAAAGTAGTAAAGTTTAAAAAATAATTTATTAATTTATTTCTTTGTGTCACATTGCTACAATATGTTATATATTTACCCAAAATAAAAATATTAGAATTTTATATAAAAATGCACAGATGATAATATCTATTTATGCACAAAAATATTTAACATTGTTTCATTGCAAGTCAAAAATCATATAAAATGAAAAAATCCTTCGAGCCGGATTCGAACCAGCGACCTATGGATAACCATCACAACTTCTACAGTCCACCGCTCTACCAACTGAGCTATCGAAGGATGCTTTTCCCGGTCTTTAATAATGTTTTTCAAATTCAATTAAAGATTCGCAGCGTCACTGTGATATATATTATGCAAATACACTTTATTTTGAGCATAAATCTTATGAATAAATCATAAAATATTACGAAATCTTTAAGATATATATACATTTTTAGGAACATTCAATTTGTTAAGTTTAGGTTGGGAAAATTCCTCCGATAGTGAATATGCAAACGGAGTATACATAATATGTTGTAACATTTTTGCGGTTCTGTAAAAATGTGGCTAACAAAAGAGCAGGTTATTCGAAAGTAGTAAAGTTTAAAAAATAATTTATTAATTTATTTCTTTGTGTCACATTGCTACAATATGTTATATATTTACCCAAAATAAAAATATTAGAATTTTATATAAAAATGCACAGATGATAATATCTATTTATGCACAAAAATATTTAACATTGTTTCATTGCAAGTCAAAAATCATATAAAATGAAAAAATCCTTCGAGCCGGATTCGAATCAGCGACCTATGGATAACCATTACAACTTCTACAGTCCATCGCTCTACCAACTGAGCTATCGAAGGTTGCCGTATTACGAAATCTTTAAGATATATATACATTTTTAGGAACATTCAATTTGTTAAGTTTAGGTTGGGAAAATTCCTCCGATAGTGAATATGCAAACGGATTATACATAATACGTTGTTACATTTTTGCGGTTCTGTAAAAATGTGGCTAACAAAAGAGCAGGTTATTCGAAAGTAGTAAAGTTTAAAAAAATGTATTTATTTTGATAATGTCTATTTATGCACAAAAATATTTAACATTATTTCATTGCAAGTCAAAAATCAAATAAAATGAAAAAAATCCTTCGAGCCGGATTCGACCAGCGACCTATGGATAACCATCACAACTTCTACAGTCCACCGCTCTACCAACTGAGCTATCGAAGGTTGCCGTTGCCCTCTATTTGAAAATGTTTTTTAAGTTCAAGTAAAGATTCACAGCGTCACTGTGAGATATTTGATATAATTACACTTTATTTTAAGTGGAAATCACACTCCCAAATCATAACATACTTCAAGATTTTCAATATAAACATACATTTTTACGAACATTCAATTTGTTAAGTTTAGTTTGAAAAAAATTTCTTGATAGTGAATATTCAAGCTGATTATACATTATCCGCTGTTACGTTTTTTTGCGGCTCTACAAGAACGTGGCTAACGATAGAACAGGTTATTCGAATGTAGTAAAGTTTTAAAAAAATGTGTTAATTTTTTTTCTTTGTGTCACATTGCTATACAATATGTTATATTTTTGCGCATGTTCAATATATTACAATTTTATACAAAAAATGCAAAGATGACAATATGTATTAAAACACAAAAATATTTAACATTGTTTTATTGCAAGTCAAAAATCATATAAAATGAAAAAATCCTTCGAGCCGGATTCGAACCAGCGCCCTATGGATAACCATCACAACTTCTACAGTCCACCGCTCTACCAACTGAGCTATCGAAGGTTGCCGTTGCCCTCTATTTGAAAATGTTTTTTAAGTTCAAGTAAAGATTCACAGCGTCACTGTGAGATAATTGATATAATTACATTTTATTTTAAGTGTAAATCTTATTAACAAATCATAAAATACTTCAAAATTTTCAATATAAACATATATTTTTACGAACATTCTATTTGTTAAGTTAAGTTTGGAAAAAATTTCTTGATAGTGAATATTCAAGCTGATTATACATTATCCGCTGTTACGTTTTTTGCGGCTCTACAAGAACGTGGCTAACGATAGAATAGGTTATTCGAATGTAGTGAAGTTTTAAAAAAAATGTGTTAATTTTTTTTCTTTGTGTCACATTGCTATACAATATGTTATATTTTTACGCATGTTCAATATATTACAATTTTATACAAAAAATGCAAAGATGACAATATGTATTAAAACACAAAAATATTTAACATTGTTTTATTGAAAGTCAAAAATCATATAAAATGAAAAAATCCTTCGAGCCGGATTCGAACCAGCGACCTATGGATAACCATCACAACTTCTACAGTCCACCGCTCTACCAACTGAGCTATCGAAGGATGATTTTCCCGGTCTTTAATAATGTTTTTCAAATTCAATTATGATTCGCAGCGTCACTGTGATATATAACATGCAAATACACTTTATTTTGAGCATAAATCTTATGAATAAATCATAAAATATTACAAAATCTTTAAGATATATATACATTTTTAGGAACATTCGATTTGTTAAGTTTAGGTTGGGAAAAATCCTCCGATAGTGAATATGCAAACAGATTATAGATAATACGTTGTTAGATTTTTGCGGTTCTGTAAAAATGTGGCTAAAGAAAGAGCAGGATATTCGAAAGTAGTAAAGATTAAAAAAATGGATTAATTTTTTTTTGGTGTCACATTGCTACAATATGTTATATATTGACCCGAGATAAAAATATTAGAGTTTAATATAAAAATGGACAAATGATAATATCTATTTATGCACAAAAATATTTAACATTGTTTCATTGCAAGTCAAAAATCATATAAAATGAAAAAATCCTTCGAGCCGGATTCGAACCAGCGATCTATGGATAACCATCACAACTTCTACAGTCCACCGCTCTACCAACTGAGCTATCGAAGGTTGCCGTTGCCCTCTATTTGAAAATGTTTTTAAGTTCAAGTAAAGATTCACAGCGTCACTGTGAGATATTTGATATAATTACACTTTATTTTAAGTGTAAATCTTATTAACAAATCATAAAATACTTCAAAATTTTCAATATAAACATACATTTTTACGAACATTCAATTTGTTAAGTTAAGTTTGGAAAAAATTTCTTGATAGTGAATATTCAAGCTGATTATACATTATCCGCTGTTTCGTTTTTTTTTGCGGCTCTACAAGAACGTGGCTAACGATAGAACAGGTTATTCGAATGTAGTAAAGTTTAAAAAAAATGGATTCGTTTTTTTCTTTGTGTCACATTGCTACAATATGTTATATTTTTACGCATGTTCAATATATTACAATTTTATACAAAAAATGCAAAGATGACAATATGTATTAAAACACAAGAAATATTTAACATTGTTTTATTACAAGTCAAAAATCACATAAAACGAAAAAATCCTTCGAGCCGGATTCGTACCAGAGACCTATGGATAACCATCACAACTTTTACAGGTCCACCGCTCTACCAACTGAGCTTTCGAAGGATGCTCTTCCCGGACTTTAATAATGTTTTTCAAATTCAATTAAAGATTTGCAGCGTCACTCTAATATATATTATGCCAATACACTTTATTTTGAGCATAAATCTTATGAATAAATCATAAAATATTACGAAATCTTTAAGATATATATACATTTTTAGGAACATTCAATTTGTTAAGTTTAGGTTGGGAAAATACCTCCGATGAGTGAATATGCAAGACGGATTATAGATAATACGTTGTTACATTTTTGCGGTTCTGTAAAAATGTGGCTAACAAAAGAGCAGGTTATTCGAAAGTAGTAAAGTTTAAAAAAAATGTATTCATTTTTTTCTTTGTGTCACATTGCTACAATATGTTATATATTTACCCAAGATAAAAATATTAGAATTTTATTTAAAAATGCACAGATGATAATATCTATTTATGCACAAAAATATTTAACATTGTTTCATTGCAAGTCAAAAATCATATAAAATAAAAAAATCCTTCGAGCCGGATTCGAACCAGCGACCTATGGATAACCTTTACAACTTCTACAGACCACCGCTCTACCAAATGAGCTATCGAAGGTTGCCGTTGCCCTCGATTTGGAAATGATTTTAAGTTCAAGTAAAGATTCACAGCGTCACTGTGAGATATTTGATTTAATTACACTTTATTTTAAGTGTAAATCTTATTCACAAATCATAACATACTTCAAAATTTTCAATATAAACATACATTTTTACGAACATTCAATTTGTTAAGTTTAGTTTTGGAAAAAATTTCTTGATAGTGAATATTCAAGCTGATTATACATTATCCGCTGTTACGTTTTTTGCGGCTCTACAAGAATATGGCTAACGATAGAACAGGTTATTCGAATGTAGTGAAGTTTTAAAAAAATGTGTTAATTTTTTTTCTTTGTGTCATATTGCTATACAATATGTTATATTTTTACGTATGTTCAATATATTACAATTTTATACAAAAAATGCAAAGATGACAATATGTATTAAAACACAAAAATATTTAACATTGTTTTAATGCAAGTCAAAAATCATATAAAATGAAAAAATTCTTCGAGCCGGATTCGAACCAGCGACCTATGGATAACCATCACAACTTCTACAGTCCACCGCTCTACCAACTGAGCTATCGAAGGATGCTTTTCCCGGTCTTTAATAATGTTTTTCAAATTCAATTAAAGATTCGCAGCGTCACTGTGATATATATTATGCAAATACACTTTATTTTGAGCATAAATCTTATAAATAAATCATAAAATATTACGAAATCTTTAAGATATATATACATTTTTAGGAACATTCAATTTGTTAAGTTTAGGTTGGGAAAATTCCTCCGATAGTGAATATGCAAACGGAGTATACATAATATGTTGTAACATTTTTGCGGTTCTGTAAAAATGTGGCTAACAAAATAGCAGGTTATTCGAAAGTAGTAAAGTTTAAAAAATAATTTATTAATTTATTTCTTTGTGTCACATTGCTACAATATGTTATATATTTACCCAAAATAAAAATATTAGAATTTTATATAAAAATGCACAGATGATAATATCTATTTATGCACAAAAATATTTAACATTGTTTCATTGCAAGTCAAAAATCATATAAAATGAAAAAATCCTTCGAGCCGGATTCGAATCAGCGACCTATGGATAACCATTACAACTTCTACAGTCCACCGCTCTACCAACTGAGCTATCGAAGGTTGCCGTATTACGAAATCTTTAGGATATATATACATTTTTAGGAACAATCAATTTGTTAAGTTTAGGTTGGGAAAATTCCTCCGATAGTGAATATGCAAACGGATTATATATAATACTTTGTTACATTTTTGCGGATCTGTAAAAATGTGGCTAACAAAAGAGCAGGTTATGCGAAAGTAGTAAAGTTTAAAAAAAATTTTATAAATTTATTTCTTTGTGTCACATTGCTACAATATGTTATATATTTACCCAAAATAAAAATATTAGAATTTTATATAAAAATGCACAGATGATAATATCTATTTATGCACAAAAATATTTAACATTGTTTCATTGCAAGTCAAAAATCATATAAAATGAAAAAATCCTTCGAGCCGGATTCGAATCATCGACCTATGGATAACCATTACAACTACTACAGTCCACCGCTCTACCAACTGAGCTATCGAAGGTTGCCGTATTACGAAATCTTTAAGATATATATACATTTTTAGGAACATTCAATTTGTTAAGTTTAGGTTGGGAAAATTCCTCCGATAGTGAATATGCAAACGGATTATACATAATACGTTGTTAGATTTTTGCGGTTCTGTAAAAATGTGGCTAACAAAAGAGCAGGTTATTCGAAAGTAGTAAAGTTTAAAAAAATGTATTTATTTTGATAATGTCTATTTATGCACAAAAATATTTAACATTATTTCATTGCAAGTCAAAAATCAAATAAAATGAAAAAAATCCTTCGAGCCGGATTCGACCAGCGACCTATGGATAACCATCACAACTTCTACAGTCCACCGCTCTACCAACTGAGCTATCGAAGGTTGCCGTTGCCCTCTATTTGAAAATATTTTTTAAGTTCAAGTAAAGATTCACAGCGTCACTGTGAGATATTTGATAATTACACTTTATTTTAAGTGGAAATCACACTCCCACAATCATAACATACTTCAAGATTTTCAATATAAACATACATTTTTACGAACATTCAATTTGTTAAGTTTAGTTTGAAAAAAATTTCTTGATAGTGAATATTCAAGCTGATTATACATTATCCGCTGTTACGTTTTTTGCGGCTCTACAAGAACGTGGCTAACGATAGAGTAGGTTATTCGAATGTAGTGAAGTTTTAAAAAAAATGTGTTAATTTTTTTTCTTTGTGTCACATTGCTATACAATATGTTATATTTTTACGCATGTTCAATATATTACAATATTATACAAAAAAATGCAAAGATGACAATATGTATTAAAACACAAAAATATTTAACATTGTTTTATTGAAAGTCAAAAATCATATAAAATGAAAAAATCCTTCGAGCCGGATTCGAACCAGCGACCTATGGATAACCATCACAACTTCTACAGTCCACCGCTCTACCAACTGAGCTATCGAAGGATGATTTTCCCGGTCTTTAATAATGTTTTTCAAATTCAATTATGATTCGCAGCGTCACTGTGATATATAACATGCAAATACACTTTATTTTGAGCATAAATCTTATGAATAAATCATAAAATATTACAAAATCTTTAAGATATATATACATTTTTAGGAACATTCGATTTGTTAAGTTTAGGTTGGGAAAAATTCTCCGATAGTGAATATGCAAACAGATTATAGATAATACGTTGTTAGATTTTTGCGGTTCTGTAAAAATGTGGCTAACAAAAGAGCAGGTTATGCGAAAGTAGTAAAGTTTAAAAAAAAATTTATAAATTTATTTCTTTGTGTCACATTGCTACAATATGTTATATATTTACCCAAAATAAAAATATTAGAATTTTATATAAAAATGCACAGATGATAATATCTATTTATGCACAAAAATATTTAACATTGTTTCATTGCAAGTCAAAAATCATATAAAATGAAAAAATCCTTCGAGCCGGATTCGAATCATCGACCTATGGATAACCATTACAACTTCTACAGTCCAGCGCTCTACCAACTGAGCTATCGAAGGTTGCCGTATTACGAAATCTTTAAGATATATATACATTTTTAGGAACATTCAATTTGTTAAGTTTAGGTTGGGAAAATTCCTCCGATAGTGAATATGCAAACGGATTATACATAATACGTTGTTAGATTTTTGCGGTTCTGTAAAAATGTGGCTAACAAAAGAGCAGGTTATTCGAAAGTAGTAAAGTTTAAAAAAATGTATTTATTTTGATAATGTCTATTTATGCAGAAAAATATTTAACATTATTTCATTGCAAGTCAAAAATCAAATAAAATGAAAAAAATCCTTCGAGCCGGATTCGACCAGCGACCTATGGATAACCATCACAACTTCTACAGTCCACCGCTCTACCAACTGAGCTATCGAAGGTTGCCGTTGCCCTCTATTTGAAAATGTTTTTTAAGTTCAAGTAAAGATTCACAGCGTCACTGTGAGATATTTGATATAATTACACTTTATTTTAAGTGTAAATCTTATTAACAAATCATAAAATACTTCAAAATTTTCAATATAAACATATATTTTTACGAACATTCTATTTGTTAAGTTAAGTTTGGAAAAAATTTCTTGATAGTGAATATTCAAGCTGATTATACATTATCCGCTGTTACGTTTTTTGCGGCTCTACAAGAACGTGGCTAACGATAGAATAGGTTATTCGAATGTAGTGAAGTTTTAAAAAAAATGTGTTAATTTTTTTCTTTGTGTCACATTGCTATACAATATGTTATATTTTTACGCATGTTCAATATATTACAATTTTATACAAAAAATGCAAAGATGACAATATGTATTAAAACACAAAAATATTTAACATTGTTTTATTGAAAGTCAAAAATCATATAAAATGAAAAAATCCTTCGAGCCGGATTCGAACCAGCGACCTATGGATAACCATCACAACTTCTACAGTCCACCGCTCTACCAACTGAGCTATCGAAGGATGATTTTCCCGGTCTTTAATAATGTTTTTCAAATTCAATTATGATTCGCAGCGTCACTGTGATATATAACATGCAAATACACTTTATTTTGAGCATAAATCTTATGAATAAATCATAAAATATTACAAAATCTTTAAGATATATATACATTTTTAGGAACATTCGATTTGTTAAGTTTAGGTTGGGAAAAATCCTCCGATAGTGAATATGCAAACAGATTATAGATAATACGTTGTTAGATTTTTGCGGTTCTGTAAAAATGTGGCTAACGAAAGAGCAGGTTATTCGAAAGTAGTAAAGATTAAAAAAATGGATTAATTTTTTTTTGGTGTCACATTGCTACAATATGTTATATATTGACCCGAGATAAAAATATTAGAGTTTAATATAAAAATGGACAAATGATAATATC
>CH001658.1:2651-14403 GCA_000149265.1 Ciona savignyi | reverse complement strand
CGGGGGGGTAGGTTATATTCAGGGTGGGAGGATCGGAAATGGCGGAGTGCCGACTCCAGGTTCCCCAGCCCTGCTTGCTCGCAGGCAGGGCAGAAGTATCGACCCGTCTCACACGAGGACCCGCCATCGGTTGCACCACAGTGTCTATAATGTTTTGAAATGTTGTGTTTCGTGTTGCTATTGATTTTGATTTTACATTTCTCGCAGGTGAAAAAATAGGTGAAATTGATTGACCGGTGTTTTGTTTTTCCAAATAAATTTATGTGTCTGATTAGATTGTTAGCCTGCGAGAAAGTTTGGGTGCAAGTCGAGACTGGGCACTCGTATGAGACATTCCCCCCCACACCACCATACCGTACAGCAACCTCCAGCAGCTTCCCCTCCGACATTGTGATGTTGTGACCGGCCATTCCTCTCGTTTCCAAGGGTGTTGTCCGATGAATGTTCTGGAGAAAATAAAAAGAAGCAGCAGGAGGTCGGAAACAATTTGATAAAATAAAATGCTCTGTAGCGGCCTGGTGGTGTTAACTTTGAATCTATTTTTTTTAATAATAAAATCTAAAAAAGTCAAAGATGCTTAGGGCTTAAAAACAGTAATAAATAAAAAGATCTAAAAGTTATGGATTAAAAATTGGTCGCTTCTCTCTTCGTTCTTGCTAGATTTTATGAATGTAATTGTTAGTGGGGCTCTTTTGATTCCACAGGACGGAAATAGGAACAAGCGAGGTCGAAGCAGGCTGACGCTCTGCAGCTCTTCGAGGCCGCTGTCGCAGGGCACTGCAGCTAGCTACCAAGGTTAGCTCCCACGCGGGGGCGTCTATTCAGACGAGTTTGTAGGTGAGGTAGGAGACTAACCTTTGTTTGGTAGCTGCTGCAGGCGGTGATGTTATTGTTCTTGGCGACAGCGGTCCTCGGGTTCGCCGCGTCCACTCCGGTGGGCACTCGTGGCTGATGTTGTTGCTTAGAGCCCTGCCGCGACGGTAGTGTGGTCGAAGATTGTTCCTCGGCAGGACTCTGGCCACGAGGCAGGTGTTTTGTCGTCGGAGTGGAGAACTTGGTTGTAGAGGCCGCTGCTCTATCCACTCTGGCCTTGGCTCTGTGGAGAGGTGGTGACACGTACCTTGCTGCTGGGTTCGAAGGGTTCCTTCGGGTAGAGGTTGGTCCAGCAGCAAGGCAGCAGTCCACAGAGCAGGAGAGATGGTGTTGGGGCAGAGTGGAGAGCAGCGGAAAATTCTTCTTGTTGCGGCGAGATGGTGGTGGTGCAGCTGCAGAGCGTCGTTGGTGGAGTGTAGATCGTCTGCTTCGTCTTTAAACTGCTTATTCTTATTTCGTAAGTCTTCTTTCTTCGTTCGTCTGCTGTGGAGGTGCTGGAAGTAATTTTGGTTAGATCAAAAGAGCCGAGAAGCGATGAAGAGGAGGGGTCCTCCGGAAGATCAGAGGACGAAAAAAAAAATTTTTTATTCCAAAAATTTTCAACTTTTTTCAGGGTTTTCAATCGTTTTGTGGTCGAGCAATCTGCCCTGTGAGCACAGCATGGTGCTGGCACCATGCTGAGTACGGTACGGCATCCGGTACGGCAAACGGAAACGAAAAACTCCCACCCGGCGAGATCTCAGGGGGGGTGTTTCAAATGTTTCGACAGTGCAGACTCGGCAGGGGTTTGCCGCCGCGTTTTTAATTGCTTAGCATCACCACGGGCGGTCTAGCAAGGCGCCTGTTAATTGCCTTGCTCCACAGGCGGTCGGTTCAGCGTGAAAAAATGTGCCAAAAAAATTCGATGATTTTCGCGGGGTTAGGGGGGGTGCTAAGGGTTAGTGAAATCTTGGAACGTTCAATCATCTGAGGGTGTTCTCCTTTACTTTAGCACGTGTAGAGATGATTAGTTAATGATTTCCACCAAGGTGGAAACGTGAGCCGAACCTGGAGGTACTGCAATACCAGGACAACCCGTGAGCAGGGTGGAGCAAGCTCCAGCACCATACTCCAAGTTCAAAAATCCGATTAATACATAGAGGAAACGAATCGTTTCCGTCCCAGGTATTAAACTGAGAAGAACAGATACTACACTTGATCTTAGCTCAAAAGAGCCGAGAAGCGATGAAGAGGAGGGGTCCTCCGGAAGATCAGAGGACGAAAAAAAAAATTTTTTATTCCAAAAATTTTCAACTTTTTGCAGGGTTTTCAATCGTTTTGTGGTCGAGCAATCTGCCCTGTGAGCACAGCATGGTGCTGGCACCATGCTGAGTACGGTACGGCATCCGGTACGGCAAACGGAAACGAAAAACTCCCACCCGGCGAGATCTCAGGAGGGGGTGTTTCAAATGTTTCGACAGTGCAGACTCGGCAGGGGGTTTGCCGCCGCGTTTTTAATTGCTTAGCATCACCACGGCGCGGTCTAGCAAGGCGCCTGTTAATTGCCTTGCTCCACAGGCGGTCGGTTCAGCGTGAAAAACTGCGCCAAAAAAAATTTCGATGATTTTCTTGGGGTTAGGGGGGGTGGGTGTGGGGTGCTAAGGTTTAGTGAAATCTTGGAACGTTTGATCATCTGAGGGTGTTCTCCTTTACTTTAGCACGTGCACAGATGATTAGTTAATGATTTCCACCAAGGTGGAAACGTGAGCCGAACCTGGAGGTACTGCAATACCAGGACAACCCGTGAGCAGGGTGGAGCAAGCTCCAGCACCATACTCCAAGTTCAAAAATCCGATTAATACATAGAGGAAACGAATCGTTTCCGTCCCAGGTATTAAACTGAGAAGAACAGATACTACACTTGATCTTTTATTTTAAAAGAGCAATTTCGCGATGAAGTACATGGGTCCACATCAAGATGAAAACACGAAGAAAAAAATTTTTTATTCCAAAAATTTTCAACTTTTAACTGGGTTCTCCAGGCGAATTGCGATCGAAAAAGCTGTAATGTGAGCATAGCATGTTGCTGAGAGCACACTGTATTAGTATAATATTTTGGAATAAATTTATTGTTGTTGATAATTATTTCCCCCATTTTTTTGATATGGATCGCTCATAGAGATAATTAGGATTTTGTTATTACGCATATTGTATATTGTATATTAATAGTGTAGTTCATATTTAAGTATAACATTTCTATAGACCATAGGTGAGGTTACTTAGAGTATTGCCATATTAGAGGGGTAGGAAATTTAGAAGAAGAAAAGTTGAGGGGGTTCTTTTGGGTGAATTTCTCGTAAGTTAAAACGTTCTCTCGCAAGTTCGTCGCCCATTCGATTGCGTTCTTTTTGAAGAAATTTTTTGATTTTGGTGTTAATCACCCAGAGTATTTTACGCGTGAAGTTATTGTTATTCCATATATATTCATTTTTAATATCCAGTAGTGTTTTCATTTTTATTATTTCGTTTTTTAGATAATTAGCGAGTTTTAGTGCAATAATATTTGTTGTATTGTTATATAGTATTATTTCTTCGTTTAGCGTTATTTTATCTTTGCACATCTGGTTATGGATTTGTTCGACTCGCTTTTTAACTATATTTATTACTGCGCATTCTATTAAAATATGGTTAATATTGTCCATCGGAAATTTACAAAATTTACAATTGGTAATCGTTATTTGCCCGTTTTTATGAATTCTATTGGTATGGGTTTTTATCCAGTCTCCTAAGAAAAACGCTTTATGCGCGATTTTGTAACTCAAATCCCTATCTATATTATTGAAGAAAAATTTATGTCTTTTATTTTTTAGCGTTATCTGTTGCCACGGAATAATTTTGTTATTGAGCTTAATTTCTTTTGCGGTCGATTTTTCCTTTATTAATATCTCGTAGATTGGTTTTAGTTTGGAAGTTGGCCAATCGTAATTTTGGTGGCTCATGATTCTGGCGATTCGTTTGAGTTGTAGGTAGATGGTTTCCGGTTCGCTGGCGTTGGGGCGTAGGTTCGTGTAGAGCTTTGGGTTTATTAATTTTAATGTCGACGCTAGATTATAGCGAATCCATTCATGCCATGGTGATTTTATCTCTGTTAGGTTAACGATTGTGAAAAGTCGGGTAGCTCGCGCTGCTTCTATTTTAATTTGGATATCGGGTACGTTTAGTCCTCCGTCGCACGTTGGCGCTATTAATGTTTTTCTCGATATTTTTTCTATATTGCTTGGGTGCCAAATGAATTTGAATATATAGGTATTAATTTGTTTAATTATTGATTTGGGAATTATTATATATTTTGCTATGTTTAAAATTTGCGGGATAAAAAGCGCGTTTATTATCATAACTCTTCCTTTTAAGGTTAAATTCCTATCTCTATGTTTATAGAATAGGGTTTTAATAACTTGCATTATTTTATCCAAGTTATCACTTGTACACGTGGCGGAGAGGCTTACGTTGAGGCCAAGTATTTTTAACTTCTCGCTAATTATGTTATTTCCAAATTTGGTTTTCGCAAGTTCTATGAGTTGAGAGTCGTTAGAGATTATTTGCGTTTTATTAGCGTTGATTTTTTGACCGGAGATTAATTCGTATCTTTTTAGTTCGTTCAATGCTTCTTTTAAAGATTCCTTATTTGCTAAGAAGAGCGTGAGGTCATCGGCATATTGTTCGATCTTGATTTCCGTCGGGCCTAGTTTTATTCCTTTGATATTTGGATTCTTGTTAATTTTTCTTGTTAAGGTTTCTACTCCGAGGAGAAAAAGGAGCATGCTGCAAGAGCATCCCTGGCGGATTCCGCGTTTGATAGTTACTGGTCGAGTGAGGGCGCCGTTTACTAAAATTTGACTATTTATCTCTGTATATAGGATTTTTAACCAAGTGATGAGCGTCGAGGGGAGTTTAAGTTTTACCAATATTGCGTTAATGAATGCGTGACTTACGCGGTCGAATGCTTTTTCAAAATCTACTGCTACTATTGATGTTTGCTTGTTGAATTTCTTTGCCGATTCTATTATTGCAGTTACGTTATATAGCGCGTGGTCTAGCGTTCTACCTTTTAGTCCGCATTTTTGATTTATACTAATTATTTCGTTCATAATTCCTTCGCATCTTTTAGTGATTATTCCGCTGAGTATTTTATAGTCCGTATTTAATAAGGATATGGGACGCCAATTTTTTATTTCCGATTTATCTCCTTTGCGTTTATAGATTAATTTTATTATGGCGGTTCTCATTGTATTTGACATTATTTTTTTTATTAATATATTATTATATAGTTCTTCCAAATCATATTTCATATATTGCCATAATTTTTTATACACTTTTAACGTAATTCCGTCGCTACCCGGCGAGCTATCATTATTCATTTTATCTATTACCGCTTTTATTTCTTCCGTGGTTATTGGTTGCGTTAGTTTACGGTGATCATTCTCGTTAATTTCTATAGGCGTTATGTCTTTAAGGTATTCCGAATAGTTTATTTTGGGGTCTTCGATGGACCAGAGATTGCAATAGAATTGATGGACAGCGTTAATTGTGTCGTCTGGCGTTGTGGTAAGGTCTCCGTTCGACTGTTTTACTTGGTAAATTCGGTCGCGATTTTGGTTGCGTTTTTCGATATTAAAGAATGATTTCGAGGGCGATTCTTCGTTTTCTATTGGTTTTATCTTAGCACGAGTGAGCGCTCCTTGATGCTTTTTATCTTCGTATGATTGAACATTGCGTTTTATCTGCTCTATTTCATTAATTATCTTTTCCGTTGTTTGGGTCATTTTCAGCTGGTCTAGTCTCTTTAGGCTATTTTCATATCTATAGCGTTCCGCGTGGTTTATCTCTATTGATAGGTATCGAGTTTCGTTTGTTATCATTTTTTTTCCGTTTTCCCACCAATTTAACACGTTTTTATACTTGTTCTTTTGCTTTTTCCATAGTTCCCATTTAACTATGAGATGCTCTATTACGTCGTTATGGTCAAGTATCGCGTTATTTATTTTATATATTTGGTTTTCCCCATTGATTGTTACTCCAAGCGTTGATGGTTATTATGGGGCAGTTGTTGTGATCCGTGAAGTTATTGTCTTTATGTTCAATCGCTTTCGTTTTATGCAGTGCTTGAGTATTTACGTATATTCGGTCTATTCGCGATGCGGAATTTGTGGTTTTTCGCGTATATTCTATTTTTTCACCGTGGAGTTTCCTAAATACGTCATAAAGGTTAAATTCGGTAATTAAGTTGTTTAGCGCTTCCCTATCTCTTTTTATAGTTTCATTAAAACCGTTTTCTACGTCTCTCTTTTCCATTACCATGTTGAAATCGCCCATTATTAAACGTAATATTTCGTCGTTCGGGGAGAGGTTTTTCTTGATGTCGTTTATCGTTTTTTCACGTATTGCCGCGTGTTTAGAGCCTGATTTAAGGTATACGTTGTATATCGTTATTTTACTATTATCGTTAGTTAAGTTTACCTTTTGAACCGTGTTATTTTCGATTACTTCTTGCGTTATTTTATAGTTTGTTTTTACCCGTTTATTAATTACGATCGCCGTTCCCTTGCCGATACGCGCGATTCGCGGTATGTTCGGCATTTGTGAGTATTTCGATTTCGTTTTGCGCTTTAATTCTGTCTATTACAATGTTATCAATGGTGTGGGTTTCCTGAACGCAAAGTATGTCTATTTTATTTATTTTCATGTAATACAATATAGATTGGATTTTAGATCCGAAACCGTTGGTATTTATGGTTCCAATTGTAAGGACCTCCATCTATTCCATATTACATTAAGGGGTGGTGATTGTGTAGGTTTGTCGGTGTTTGTGCTTAGCACGTATTTGTATGTTTTGAGTTTTTATTAGGTGTCCGAATGGTCCGATGACGATATCTTCCTGGGTCGCTTCGGTGAGGGTTTGGTCGCAAAAAGTTTGGTCATTTCTATGACTGATTTTCTTGGTTTGGTAGGGGTAGAGGTTGCGTACTCCGGTGTACCATAAACTGACTCGTGGTGTGAATCAATTCGTCCGATTACGTGTTGTTGGTGTGCTTCTTCGATTATTTGTATGGTTGTGTTCAGCGATTCCGGGTCTTGTTGACTTGGTTGTTTTGCGGTTTTTGGCGGTAGAAGGTCATTGTCTGATGAGGTGTCGCTTGTATTTTGTTGTGGGTTATATTTTGGGTTTCTTTTTGCTTTTCGAAATCTGGTTTTTCTCGCTCGTTGTTTTTTTGGAGAGGAGTTGTCGAGTGCGTTCAATTGTGGGTAGTCTGATGGATTGAGTGGCGTCAAGTTGATGGTCATGTTTGTTTGAGGTTCTGTTTGGTATGGTTCTTCATTTTCCATCTCGTTAAGTATCTCAAATCTGTTTTTAGTTGTTGTTGGTGAAGGGGAGATCTTTTGTCTTATCTCCTGTTGTTTATTGATTACTTTCCATGGGTTGCTGTTTTCTTCTATTTCGTGGAATGGCATTATGTTTTGTTCTTTGTTTTGCATGGTTTCTTGCATTTTTCTTTTGAGTTCCGCGGTGTTGTTTGTTGAGCGAAAGGTGGTTCGGGGTGGTCGCTGTTGGTTCGCTCTGCATGCCCGGGTTGTGTGGCCATGATTTTTGCATGCATGGCAGAAACCCTTTTGCGGGCATTTTTGTTGCTCGTGCCCTCTGCATTTACAGTATCTGCAGAGGGGGTAAGTTTGCCTCCCCTGGTCTGGTGACCGTGACATGGCGCCTTGCAATTTTAATCACTGGTGGAATATTATTCAATTTCAGGTTGTCCAAAGATATATTTACCCATCCATTTTTGATATTTGGGAAGTTTCTGTGGGTCCCATATTGTACAATTTTAGGTTCTCCCCATTTGTAGTCTCTAATAATGGTGAGAAGGTCCTTTTCAGGAATGTCGCATGGTACGGGGTGGAGCGTGACAATTTCTAATTTGTTTTTTGGTAGCACTTGCGTGGATCCGCATTGGCATGACCGCTTTCCGTGGTGAATGTTATTTCATTCACTTCGACAAGTAATGGACTATTTCATTCAGGTTAGGGATTTCATTGCTTTCATTTTGTTGTTTCAGGGTGATTAGAAATTGGCAATCTTTAAAATTCTCCATTATGACCCCGTCTATCATGTCGGCTATATCCGCGAGCGGTGCACCTTCTGAGAAGAGCTCCATAAACGATGATACGGACATGTGCTCTACCATACCAGTCAGTTGGAATATTAAAGATCTGGGTGATTCTGCTTCTAGTTCTTGCATTGGCACCATTTTTTTTGTTGTTTTTGTTATTTTTGTTATGTTTCGCTAGTCTGTTTTTATTACCGGTGTGATATACTTTGTGTCGCAGGAAACCCAATTGTTTTTAATACCCCTCAACAGGTAATTATGTGAATATTTGGGTATTAATGCAATTTGCAATATTTGGTATACAATACAAGTCCTATTACCAAAATAGGGAAAATTCCCTTCAAAAAGTGTTGCCTTATCAGGAAAAAAAGACAAAAAACTGGAAAAAACAGGGGACTGGCGAAAAAGAAAAAAGTGGGAAAAAATGGCAACACTGGGGCGAGAGAAAAAGTTTCCACCAAATAGTGCTATCCACTAGATGGCGTGAAAAAAAGAAAAAAAGACAAAAATTTGGATGAAAAAAAATTGCGGGTGAAAAAGAAAGGTAAAGCTAAGTACGTTACAGGGCTAAAGTAGGGTGGCAATACTCTAAGTACCTGTGTTGGTCGTCTTGCTTGGGAAGGATAAATCCACGAGGTGGCACAAAAAACAGTAATTTTTACAAGCTACAAACTACAGACTATAGTTATTTGGCAGAATATCTTGCCTTGCTCTATAGCGTATAGGGGGTCTGATCTTAGCTCAAAAGAGCCGAGAAGCGATGAAGAGGAGGGGTCCTCCGGAAGATCAGAGGACGAAAAAAAAAATTTTTTATTCCAAAAATTTTCAACTTTTTGCAGGGTTTTCAATCGTTTTCTGGTCGAGCAATCTGCCCTGTGAGCACAGCATGGTGCTGGCACCATGCTGAGTACGGTACGGCATCCGGTACGGCAAGCGGAAACGAAAAACTCCCACCCGGCGAGATCTCAGGGGGGGTGTTTCAAATGTTTCGACAGTGCAGACTCGGCAGGGGTTTGCCGCCGCGTTTTTAATTGCTTAGCATCACCACGGGCGGTCTAGCAAGGCGCCTGTTAATTGCCTTGCTCCACAGGCGGTCGGTTCAGCGTGAAAAAATGTGCCAAAAAAATTCGATGATTTTCGCGGGGTTAGGGGGGGTGCTAAGGGTTAGTGAAATCTTGGAACGTTCAATCATCTGAGGGTGTTCTCCTTTACTTTAGCACGTGTAGAGATGATTAGTTAATGATTTCCACCAAGGTGGAAACGTGAGCCGAACCTGGAGGTACTGCAATACCAGGACAACCCGTGAGCAGGGTGGAGCAAGCTCCAGCACCCATACTCCAAGTTCAAAAATCCGATTAATACATAGAGGAAACGAATCGTTTCCGTCCCAGGTATTAAACTGAGAAGAACAGATACTACACTTGATCTTAGCTCAAAAGAGCCGAGAAGCGATGAAGAGGAGGGGTCCTCCGGAAGATCAGAGGACGAAAAAAAAAATTTTTTATTCCAAAAATTTTCAACTTTTTTCAGGGTTTTCAATCGTTTTGTGGTCGAGCAATCTGCCCTGTGAGCACAGCATGGTGCTGGCACCATGCTGAGTACGGTACGGCATCCGGTACGGCAAACGGAAACGAAAAACTCCCCACCCGGCGAGATCTCAGGGGGGGTGTTTCAAATGTTTCGACAGTGCAGACTCGGCAGGGGTTTGCCGCCGCGTTTTTAATTGCTTAGCATCACCACGGGCGGTCTAGCAAGGCGCCTGTTAATTGCCTTGCTCCACAGGCGGTCGGTTCAGCGTGAAAAACTGCGCCAAAAAAAATTTCGATGATTTTCTTGGGGTTAGGGGGGGTGGGTGGGTGCTAAAGGTTTAGGGAAATCTTGGAACGTTTGATCATCTGAGGGTGTTCTCCTTTACTTTAGCACGTGCACAGATGATTAGTTAATGATTTTCCACCAAGGTGGAAACGTGAGCCGAACCTGGAGGTACTGCAATACCAGGACAACCCGTGAGCAGGGTGGAGCAAGCTCCAGCACCATACTCCAAGTTCAAAAATCCGATTAATACATAGAGGAAACGAATCGTTTCCGTCCCAGGTATTAAACTGAGAAGAACAGATACTACACTTGATCTTAGCTCAAAAGAGCCGAGAAGCGATGAAGAGGAGGGGTCCTCCGGAAGATCAGAGGACGAAAAAAAAAATTTTTTATTCCAAAAATTTTCAACTTTTTTCAGGGGTTTTCAATCGTTTTGTGGTCGAGCAATCTGCCCTGTGAGCACAGCATGGTGCTGGCACCATGCTGAGTACGGTACGGCATCCGGTACGGCAAGCGGAAACGAAAAAACTCCCCACCCGGCGAGATCTCAGGGGGGGTGTTTCAAATGTTTCGACAGTGCAGACTCGGCAGGGGTTTGCCGCCGCGTTTTTAATTGCTTAGCATCACCACGGGCGGTCTAGCAAGGCGCCTGTTAATTGCCTTGCTCCACAGGCGGTCGGTTCAGCGTGAAAAAATGTGCCAAAAAAATTCGATGATTTTCGCGGGGTTAGGGGGGGTGCTAAGGGTTAGTGAAATCTTGGAACGTTCAATCATCTGAGGGTGTTCTCCTTTACTTTAGCACGTGTAGAGATGATTAGTTAATGATTTCCACCAAGGTGGAAACGTGAGCCGAACCTGGAGGTACTGCAATACCAGGACAACCCGTGAGCAGGGTGGAGCAAGCTCCAGCACCATACTC
The DNA here is from genome assembly GCA_000149265.1 of Ciona savignyi. Lineage (NCBI taxonomy): Eukaryota > Metazoa > Chordata > Ascidiacea > Phlebobranchia > Cionidae > Ciona > Ciona savignyi. Next base: position 3,657 of record CH001658.1, on the reverse strand, counting down.
CAAGTTCAAAAATCCGATTAATACATAGAGGAAACGAATCGTTTCCGTCCCAGGTATTAAACTGAGAAGAACAGATACTACACTTGATCTTAGCTCAAAAGAGCCGAGAAGCGATGAAGAGGAGGGGTCCTCCGGAAGATCAGAGGACGAAAAAAAAAATTTTTTATTCCAAAAATTTTCAACTTTTTGCAGGGTTTTCAATCGTTTTCTGGTCGAGCAATCTGCCCTGTGAGCACAGCATGGTGCTGGCACCATGCTGAGTACGGTACGGCATCCGGTACGGCAAGCGGAAACGAAAAACTCCCACCCGGCGAGATCTCAGGGGGGGTGTTTCAAATGTTTCGACAGTGCAGACTCGGCAGGGGTTTGCCGCCGCGTTTTTAATTGCTTAGCATCACCACGGGCGGTCTAGCAAGGCGCCTGTTAATTGCCTTGCTCCACAGGCGGTCGGTTCAGCGTGAAAAAATGTGCCAAAAAAATTCGATGATTTTCGCGGGGGTTAGGGGGGGGTGCTAAGGGTTAGTGAAATCTTGGAACGTTCAATCATCTGAGGGTGTTCTCCTTTACTTTAGCACGTGTAGAGATGATTAGTTAATGATTTCCACCAAGGTGGAAACGTGAGCCGAACCTGGAGGTACTGCAATACCAGGACAACCCGTGAGCAGGGTGGAGCAAGCTCCAGCACCATACTCCAAGTTCAAAAATCCGATTAATACATAGAGGAAACGAATCGTTTCCGTCCCATGTATTAAACTGAGAAGAACAGATACTACACTTGATCTTACCTCAAAAGAGCCGACAAGCGATGAAGAGGAGGGGTCCTCCGGAAGATCAGAGGACGAAAAAAAAAATTTTTTATTCCGAAAATTTTCAACTTTTTGCAGGGTTTTCAATCGTTTTCTGGTCGAGCAATCTGCCCTGTGAGCACAGCATGGTGCTGGCACCATGCTGAGTACGGTACGGCATCCGGTACGGCAAGCGGAAACCAAAAAACTCCCACCCGGCG
>CH001659.1:179561-191692 GCA_000149265.1 Ciona savignyi | reverse complement strand
GTTGAACTATAAAAACAGGGAGCTTTGGTGGGTTTAGCCCATTTATTAAAGGCTTTGTTGGTTTACTTTACCTTCAGGTGTGGGTGTTGTGGTTGTTGATTGAGTTGTTTCTGTGGTTGACGTGCTTGTTGATACTGGAAATTTCAATTGATTATCCAGAGGTAGAAATGATAGTGTTAAATGATGGGATATTAATAGTTTATCCCTTTGAATGAGAAAATACAGTGGTTGTTATTGTTAGGGTCGTTAAGACCTTGAGATTAGCTACCGAAGCTATTGCAGTGAGTTAAATATGACAGAGACGTTGCTACCATTTTTGATCAATCTTTTAATCCAAGTGTCTTGGCCAAGGACACAACGGACTAAAGAGCGACCAGTTTCAATCCCGCAACCTTTCATCTGAAAGACATCGCACTAACACACCAGACTAATCGGAAACTTAAAACTACAGCGTAAATTCTACAGTTAACTTTACCCCCGGACACAGCGACCAGTTTCAAATCTGCAACCCTTCGGCTGAAAGGCGACAGACTAATCCACCAAGCTAATCAGTCGGACTATAATAAGCGTTTAATATAACTCTTGTGATCTTAACCTTTTTAACCATGTTATGACTATTTCTCATCGCAACCTATCACCCATCACCTAAAGTGTGCCTAAAATAAACCGCAATGTACTTACGTATAGGGAGTGGGCCTCTTGTCACATTGACTACTGAAAAATAGGAAAAAAAAGTTGAAACAGAATAAAAAATTGTGTTTTTTTCAAAACTGTCATAAAAAAACTTGTTTGTTTTTTCCACAATGGTCATGATAACCAAAAAAAAATGTAAATCAAAAATTTTTTTACAAACTTTATATTTTTTATGCAAATCTACTTACGTATTGGTGGCGCAACCACTGTCTCGTTGACAACTGGAAAATGAAAAAAAATAAATAAAATAACTGAAATCATAACAGACTCGAAATAGATTCAGAAACGTGAAAAACTGTTATAAATAATCTGATGATTTAAATGAACATTTTGCAAATATTTAAATTTACAGAATGAAAATGTCCTGTGCAACAAGTATAAATAACAGAAAAACTTGTTAAAACACAGCGCAACATATAGCCTCATAAGTCACACTAAAACCAATATCTTGACCCTCTATAGGTCATTTTATCCCTTGGTCCAAAATTGTTACCCCAATAAACAAGACTTTACTTATGGATTCAAAAGTTGCATTAAACCCCAATTTGTGGATGGTCAAACAGAGTTTTACCTCCCTTAAGTTATTTAACCCCTTGGATTAAAAACCCCAAGAACTTACATTAGTATTGGTCCACAATAGCCCCAGGATAATTTGGGCTATAAAAGGTCAATACTCCAAATTCCCCCTGTCAAATTACCTTTTAGAAGAAAAAAACAAAGAGGAACTTACTTATAGCCTCATAAGTTGCATTAAAACCTAATTTTTAATGTTCGGATCTGGACCCTCTTGATTATTTCACACTTAGGTTTAAAAACCCCCCCAAAAAACAAAACAATCACTTATAGCCTACTGTTTCGCAAAACTATAAAATCATGATTTTATATTCCCCATGGTCAATTTAACCTTAAGATCAGGGGTTGGAAACTTCTCTAATCGGCGGGCAAAATGTGAGAAAAATAAAGTCCTTGGTGCGCCGGATTATTACATGAATAGTATTTAATATCTCAATTACATGGTATGGTTAGATACAGTTTACGGGCCGGTCAAAATTCCTTTATGGGCCGGACCTGCGCCACAGGCATATGTTGGCCATGCCTGCATAAAATCAATTTTATTACCCAAGAAACATGCACTCACTTATAGCCTCATAAGTCGCGTTAAAACCAAATTTTTGAATGGTTGAATCAGAGTGAAAGTTGAGAGTGAGGTAATTGTGCATGGAGTAGACGTTCCCGGGAAGTGAATTCCCGTTTAGAACCAGGAATGGAGCAAGCTGTTCTGACGCAACAGTGGATTCTGCTTCGTATAGCTGGAAACGGAAAATACATTTTAACCCAGTTAATGCTATTGTTATAACATAGTGCTTCGAAACCAGTTTGAAAAAGCAAAAACAGCATTAAATAAATGATAAAGTGTGTTACTTAGTTAGCTCGAAAAATAAAATAAATTTTAGGCCAGTTAATGCTACTGTTTGTTAGTCCAACCGGTTAGTCTGGTGGTTTAGTGAGACGCCTGTCAGCCGAAGGGTTGCATGTTCGAAACTAGTTGCTAGCTAGTCGGTTGTGTCCTTGGGCAAGGCACTTAACGGACATTGCCTGAACCCAGCGAATTATTGCTCCCTTTTTCAATATTTAAAATATATTTTATCTTTTAATTATTGATAATTTCATTTTTTACGGCGGCAATGTTTAATATGATTTAATATCCATGTTTATCCCCGTGAATGGGAAAACGCAAGGGGGTTATCACACAGGTAATCAACAGATCACCTTGCGCCCACCGTTGGGTTACCAGAGCTATTGCAAAGGGTTGTGTATGATTGGGACACTTCTTTAATTTTGTAGAACCTGTCAATCGGACACTGAACATTGATTAATTAGTTTAATCATCATTAGGAACACTTTTGTATATTGTGAGATCTTCTTATAGGATATTCATGTTTATCCCCATGAATAAGAAAATGTAAGCAGTGGTAAAACACAGGCAATCGTCAGATCACCTCACACGCACTGCCGGGTTACCGGAGCTATTGCACAGTGTTGGGAATGATTCACTTGTACCTTCAATTTGGTAGAACCCATCATTCCACTGGGTTCAGGCAATGTCAGATAACTAACAAAGTGAACTAAACTGCACACCTACCTTCAACTTATCACAACACTGCTCAGTTTCGAAACTGTTGAACGAAAGAGCGACCACCATTCCTTCAGGGGCAGTGATCGTCCACCAACAGTCGAGGTTCGAGTCATAATGGTTGGGGTACTGGGGTGACAGGAGATACTGGGGATTCCCCTCCTGTGCGCTGAGCTCCTGCTGTCCACAGGGACCTAGGGTCGGGGGAAAGGAGTTTTTAAAAAAAAATAATTTAAAAATTTTATAAAAAAAATATAAATTTGGTTTTGATTTAAAAATTTTATAAAAAAAATATAAATTTGGTTTTGATTTAAAAATTTTATAAAAAAATATAAATTTGGTTTTGATTTAAAAATTTTATAAAAAAAATATAAATTTGGTTTTGATTTAAAAATTTTATAAAAAATGAAAATTTGGTTTTAATTTAAAAAACAAAAATTTGTTTAAATTAAACCTTTACAAAAAAATCAGATTTTAGTTTTGATTTAAAAACTTAATTAAAAACCAAAAAAATAGTATTAGTTTAAAAACTTTATAAAAAAAACTTGGGAAATGACATTTACTAAATACAAAAAGATTAAAACAAAACAAAAACTAGTGGTAAGACATTATCTGTATCACTAATTACGGCTGGAAGCTTTTTTTTTAAAGTACAACATTTCACACTTCAAACACAGCGCAACATTTATAAATTAAACAGAAATACAAAAATTACTCACCAGTAGGAATAGTGTCATTTGTTGCAACTGAAAATAAAGAACGAATGTGAGTTTAATTTGGGTACACTGATTAACTATTAGTGCAGTTTATTCTTTTATCATATAGTATAGTCAACTAGGTAAAAACTTTTAATATAGAACATAAAGGATATGACGGCGAGTATTATTTAAGACTGTATGTCTTTTCTACAGTTCATGCCACTGTTTTATTTCAATAAGATAAACGTGAATATCCTGTTCTTGTAACAATGTCCGACCAGTTAGTCTGGCGGTTTAGTGCGACACCTTTCAGTCGAAAGGTTTCAAGTTCGAAACTTGTTACTAGCTATTCGGTTGTGTCCTTGGGCAAGGCACTTAAGGAACATTGCCTGATCTCAGCGGATTAATGGGTTCTACCAAATTGAAGGAATGGGTAAATCATACACAATAGCTTCAGTAACCCGACGGTGGACACGAGGTGATCTGACAATTGCCTGTGTGTTAACCCCTTGGTTTTTTCCATTCACAGGGATAAACATGAATATCCTATCCTAACAATAAAAAAATTGCAGCTAACCTATGGCGCGGTACGACAGATGAAATCCTGATCTTGTAAAGGATCCGTCTGACGTAAAACGCATCGCAAGGTAGTTCCGCGCGGAAACTCGGACCAGCGGTTCGTTCTCGCTTGTCAACATTGGTCCTTTCATCTCATACAAGAGGTTGGAGGTTGAAACGATGTTGTTGGTTGAACTGTAGATCTGGGAAGTGAGGGAGATTTATGAGATTTCTTTCATGTGATTAAAGTCATGTGATCATTGGGAATTAATGAGATTGAATTCATGTGTTTGTGAGAAATTTATGAGATTTTGGTTATGATATTGTGAGAAATTTATGTGAGTAAATTTGTAAGATCTAAAAATCACACGAATAAATTGATTTAATATATCAACCATAGCATTGACTTTTACAAAATTAGAGGAACATGAGAATCTCCCATTCACATAGATAAACATGAAAATATCTTATCATCCATAAAACACCCATGAATTAATGTGATCGTGGAAAATTTGTGAGATTCGTGGGATTGTAGATCTGGGGAATATTGGGTAAGATTTGTGAGATTTCTTTCATGTGATCATGCAAAATTTGTGTGAGTAAATTCATAATGTTGTGAGAAATTTATGTGATTTCATTCATGATATTGTGAGATTTATGAGATTGCATTCATGGGATCGTAGATCTGGGGATATTGTGAAATTAATGAGAATTTAATCGTAAGAAATTTGTTGGAGTGAATTCATCTGATTGAAATCATGTGAACATGGGTTTAAATTAAGTGATCATGGAAAATTCACAAGATTGAATTCATGTGTTTGTGAGAAATTTATGAGATTTTGGTTATAACATTGTGAGAAATTTATGTGATTAAATTTGTAAGATCTAAAAATCACACAAATAAATTGATTTAATATATCAACCTTAGTAGTAAGTGACTTTTACAAAATTAAAAAACATGTGTAAACATAAAAATATCCTAACATCCATAAAACACCCACCATGAGTTTATCGCAACACGTCTCCGTGTTGAATTTCGTGAACGAGAGTTCCACCAGGTAACCACTAGGTGCCTCTATATACCACCAACATTCGGATCGATCGGGGTAATTACCGGGGAATCCCGGGGATGTGATGTTTTGGGGGGTCAAGGGGCTCGCTATCAGGTTACTTGGCCCACAGGCTGAAAAAGAAATTAAACGGGTTATGGGAAACATTAGCGTTTGGAGATAGGATAGGATATTTATGTTTATCCCTGTGAATGGGAAAACCAAGGGAGTTAACACACGGGCAATCGTCAGATCATCTCGCGCCCATCGTCGGGTTACCAAAGCTATTGAAGTGTGTTGTGTATGATTCACATGTTCCTTTGACTAATTAGAATCCATAAATCCGCTGGGTTTAGGCAATGTCCGTTAAATACTTTGCCCAAAAACAAAACCGACTAGCTAGCGACCGGTTTCAAACCTGCGACCTTCGGGTAAAAGGCAACGCACTAAGCCACTAAACCACCACTAATCTGTCAGACAGTATGTTGGGCTTAAAAATATAAAGTTTTTTTCGAAGTGTAAATTAAAAAAAACAAAATTGCAGGGGTAGATTATTTTTAAAATAAATTGGGGTATTTAAAAATGATTTTAGTTTTCTGATTAAATTAGCTTGATAGCTAATATGCTTTGTTTTGGTTGTATAACATTATAATATAATTGTCCCTGATTAATTGGTAGAAAGTAGTTGGTTTAATAAGCTACTTACGGCTTGGTGGTGTAGTAGGGGCTGGTGTTGTGATAACATAGTCTGAACCTGAAAATATATTTATTATTAGTGTGTAAAATTAATTGGTAGAATAGGGGGTAAAATTAGGGGAACCAGGAGTGCAAATTACACCCTAGCATGTTTTTGGTAGCATGTTTTTGGTAGCATATTTGTAAAGTTAGGGGTGTCAGGAGTGCAAATTACACCCTAGTATGTATTTGGTAGCATATTTGTAAAATTAGGTGTGTCAAGAGTGCAAATTACACCCCAGCATACATTTGGTAGCATACATGTAAAGTTAAGGGTGCCAGGGGTGCAAATTTCACCCCTAGTATGTATTTGGTAGCATAGGTGTAAAGTTAGGGGTGTCAGGGGTGCAAATTGCACCCCTAGTATGTATTTGGTAGCATAGGTGTATAGTTAGGGGTGTCAGGGGTGCAAATTACACCCTAGCATGCATTTAGTAGCATATTTGTAAAGTTAGGGGTGCCAGGAGTGCAAATTACACCCCAGCATGCATTTAGTAGCATAGGTGTAAAGTTAGGGGTGCCAGGAGTGAATTACACCCTAGCATGCATTTGATAGCACAGGTGTAAAGTTAGGGGTGCCAGGGGTTAAATTACACCCTAGAATACATTTGGTAGCTTAGGTGTAAACTTAGGGGTGCCAAAAATGCAAATTGTACCCTAGCATGTATTTAGTAGCATAGGTGTAAAATTAGGGGTGCATTATACACAAAACAAGTGATATCCACTTACCAACTTGAACGAAAGAAATATTGAAACCAGTTCTTTCAAATGACGAATCAGATTCGAAGTTGACAGAAATAGTGTTGCCAGTTGAAACTACATCGCTGGGTAAATTGTCACCTCCAGCTATTAAAAGTTGGGTTTCCGGACGCACTGGGTTGTTTATTTCCGGGATGTAATCGTAAACCTAAAAGGGTAAAATTAATTAGAAAAAAAGGTGTAAAATGTCCGGAACATGGAAACTGTAAAATTGACTGGAAATACGCAGTAAAAAATTGGGAGTGGAAATTTATAGGTGAATTTCAGCGAAAAAGGTATGAAACGCTGTTATAGTAAATTTCTTAAAGAATTTAAGGGAAAAAAGCATGAAATAAATAGGAATTCTTTTACAGGTGAAGTAAATTGAAAATACGTACCGGGAAAATCCACAATTAAATTTTGGAGGATTGTTAGTACATAAACTGGGGTAATAAAATAAATCCTACTTTAAAATTTTTAAAATCACTTCGGATTTTAAGCCATAAATATATCCACCCTAAAAATAGCTTTAATCCAACATAAAAACCATATAAAATTACCTCAGATTTAATCCATAATTTATAGTCTAACCATAAAAATAGCATGAATTAGATATATAGAAACCATATAAAATCAGCCCAGATTTAATCCATGAAATATATCCACCATAAAAATAGAATAATTTTAATATAGATATATCCACCATAAAAATAGCATAATTTTAATATAGATATATCCACCATAAAAATAGCATAATTTTAATATAGAAACCATATAAAGTCAGCCCATATTTAAGCCACAAAAAGCATAAATCCAACATAAAAACATTTAAATCACCTTGACTTTGTCACAGCAATTCTCTGTGTTGAAATCGACAAAACGAAGAAGAACTTTGGTCCCTGGGGAAGAAGTGATGTACCACCAGCACCCCAATTCTCTGGGGTATTCCCCGGGGTAATTGGGGCTCGTGAAGTATCCGGGAGTTTGTCGCGCAACCCAGTTTTGTACCCCACATATTCCCATTGGTTCTGTGGGTTTAGGGTAACTTAGTAGGTTCAACCTGAAATTTCTCAAAAGTATGAGATGGGGATAGGGTAGGATATTCATGTTTATCCCTGTGAATAGGAAAACCAAGGAGTTTATCACATGGGTAATCGTCAAATTTCCTTGCACCCACTATCGAGTTACCAGAGCTTTTGCAGTGTGTTGTGTATGATTTACACATTTCTTTAATTTGGTAGAGCCCATTAATCCGCTGGGTTCAGGCAATCTGTTAGGCCTTGCCCGTCTGGTTAAATAGCTAGGTGAAAATTTTGATAACACTTTTACAAAATTAACAATTTCCGTTGCAGTTTTTTTTAAAAAAATAGTTAATTTGTCTTTTAACATTAAAAACGCTCACAATATTAAACACACTGGAGTTAATATGACGATTTCCTGTCTTAACTTAGTTGTGTGTACAGTCGTATGGCTTAATGGTTAACACGACCCATACATATACCGACTCCTATTCAAAAACGCTCTTAGCAACAAGCGCATTATGGGTTTAAAACTAAGCCTGATAAAAAAACAAAAACAATTTTAGTGTTGTCTGATTAGTCGTTTGGCGAAATGGTTAATGCGACCGATATATTTATCGACTTCTATACAAAAACGATTCTAGTGACAAGCGCATTATGGGTTTAAAACTAAGCCCGGTAAAAAAAAACAATTTTAATGTTGTCTAAATGGTCGTGTCGCCAAATGGTTAACCCGACCGATATATTTATCGACTTTTATACAAAAACGGCCCTAGTGACGAGTGCATCATGGGTTCGAAACTTGGCTCAGTAAAAATGAACCTTAATTGTCTATATATTGGAAACAAATATTTACCAGTTGGCTCTGGGGCAGCTGTTGTTCCTGTTGTTGATGTCGTTGTTGATATTGTTGTTCCCGTCTGTCGAACCGAGATGTAAGTGGCGTTGAAACCAGGACCGGAAAGATTTTGGTCGCTTTGGAAGTTGATGGTGACGTAATTGAATTCGGTGGTGATGTCATCAGGCGTGTAACCGCTGAGGGTCGCGAAGGGGTCAACTAGGTTCGCCGCTGTCCTTGAGATTGAGTTGTAAAGCTGAAAATGATTTGTTTGTTCGTTAAGATCAGTTATTCTGGGCGCTTGAAATGGGTAAAATGGATAAAAAGGGGGAATAGTGAAATAATAGCTGAACAAGGGCGAAAGGGGGGAGGGTAAAATAACATTACTTTATTGTTGAATGCCAGAGAGCTGGGGTGAGATTGAAACTTCCCACTTTAAAAGGGCACTTTTTGTCCCATTGTCTCTCTACAATTATTCATACAATGCAAAAAAATTTCAGTAACCGGACCACGAATATATGGTCTGGCAAAAAATCCATCCTTGAAACAATCACATCAATAAAATAATTATCCAAGAATAGGATATGATAGGATATTCATGTTTATCTCCGTGAATGGGAAAACCAAGGGGGTTAACATACGGGCAATCGTCAGATCACCTCGCGCCCATCGTCGGGTTACCTATTGCAGTGTGTTGTATATGATAGAGACGATCCTTTAATTTGGTAAAACCCATTAATCCGCTAGGTTCAGGCAATGTCCGTTAAGTGCCTTGCCCAAGGACACAACCGACTAGCTATCGACCAGTTTCGCACCTGCAACCTTTCGATTGAAAGGCGACGCACTTAACCGCTACACCAACGGGCCGGATTAAAATATTACATCCTCCCCATCCCCTCCAAAAAACATCCGAACAATAAAAAAAATATTTCAACAGAAAACACTAAAAACATTAAAAAAAAAAAACGTCTAATACTAAAAACACCCCACAAATAAAAAAACAACCCAAAAACAGACATATGTACCCTCATTTTATCGCAGCAACGTTCTGTCGAGAAACTATCGAAGGAAATCCTGATGTTGAATCCGACGGGGGCTGTGATCGTCCACCAGCAGTCTAACCCCGCTTCGTAGTTATATGGGAAACCGGGGTTCGTGAAATATTTGGTCCGATCGCTTTCTGAGGTTAACATCCCACCACACACACCTGTGCATAGAAACAAGTGAATATTTTTTGGTAATGGATACCAATACTTTTATTGTGATTGCCAATACTTTTTATATTGGTTACCAATACTTTTTATTGTGGTTACCAATACTTTTCATATTGGTTACCAATACTTTGGTTTTGGGTACCAATATTTTTTGGTAATGGATACCAATACTTTTATTGTGATTACCAATACTTTTTATTGTGGTTACCAATACTTTTTACCTCAGATATTAAACAACATTTTTCATTATTATTACCAATAAATTTTGCCAAAATGAAAATGATGGTTACCAATATTTTGGTTTTGGGTACCAATATTTTTATTGTGGTTACCAATACTTTTTATTATATTAAGTTATACATTATATTGTGGTTACCAATATTTTTATTGTTGTTACCAATACTTTTCATTTTGGTTAGCAATATCTTGGTTTTGGGTACCAATACTTTTCATTCTAGCTACCAACATTTTTGATAATGGCTACCAGCACTTCTAATTTTAATTAATAATACTTTTTATTTTGATATTAATACTTTAGTTTTTCTATTATAAAATTTCTAATATTTTTTAGATTAATTAATTAATAAAATAAAGGGAACAATTTATTCAGATAAATAAACAGTATATTTGATAAATCAAGATTACAATTAACTCACTACAACAACATTTTTAACAACTCATAACAAATCATCATTTTAATCAACTCACTACCAATCAACAATTCAATTAACTCACTACAACAACATTTTAATCAACTCACTACAAATCAACATTTTTTAATCAACTTACTACCAATCAACATTTTAATCAACTTGTACCAATCAACTAATAACTTTAATTAACTTACTACCAATTATAAGATTAATAAACACTTATATCCAACAAATCAACATATTTTAATCAACTTACTACAAATCAATATATTTTTCACAACTCACTACAAATAAACATATTTTAATCAACTTATTACAAATCAACATATTTTAATCAACTTACTACAAATAAACATATTTTAATCAACTTACTACAAATCAACATATTTTAATCAACTTACTACAAATCAATATATTTTTCACAACTCACTACAAATCAACATTTTAATCAACTCACTATGCCCAGTAGGAGCAGGTATTGCTTTCAGGACAGCAGAGAATCCATTTCTGGCCACAGAACCGTCAGATACGAATTTGAGAAGCCAGAAATCACTCATTGACACATGATCTTCTGGAATGTTGCTTCCGGAAAAAGATTGAACCGAATCGATTGAGTTTGTCATCTGTTCTTCCTTTGTTCTCACATTGTAGATCTGTGGGTTGAAAGAAATTTTAGTTTTTTTTTGTTTAATGAAAAAATGAAATTATGGTTGAATAAACAACTAGCTTGGCAATACTTTGTGTGATACTTAAAATATGTCAGATAATAAAAATCAACAACCATAAAAAATCAACAACTTGTCAAAAATCAGTAACTTGTCTTTATCAACAAATATTAAAAATTAAAAACATGACAAAAATAACAAATTGTCAAACATTAACTAATTGTCAAAAATCAAAGATCAACAACTTTTTAAAAATCACCAATTTTTTAAAAACCAACAAAAAGATCAACTTACAAACAACTTGTCACAGCAACTCTCCGTATCAAAGTCGCTGAACGAAATCGACACAACCATTCCCCGCGGGGCGGTGATCTGCCACCAACATTCCATGTTATTGGGGTAAAGGGGGGTTTCCCGGGGTTCCAATCGTCACGTTTCCAGTTTCTCCGAGAACGATGTTTTCAGCCCCGCAAGGCCCTTCAATTTGCAAGGGTTAATTTCTAGGTTATAGAGCCTCTTATATTTCCACATGCCCCTTTATACGGCAGGCCAGGGTAATTTCTAGGTTATAGGGGTGATTATATTTTCACATGCCCCTTAATATGGTAGGTCACGGTAATTTCTAAGTTATAGGGGTTCTTATATTTTCACATGCCCCTTAATATGGTAGGTCACGGTAATTTCTAAGTTATAGGGGTTCTTATATTTTCACATGCCCCTTAATATGGTAGACCCATGTAATTTCTAGATTATAGTTGTCTTATATTTTCACATGGCTCTAATACGGTAGGCCAGGGTAATTTTTAGATTATAGTTTACTTATATTTTCACATGGCGCTTAATACGGCAGGCCAGGGTAATTTTTAGGTTATATGGGTTCTTATATTTTCAAATGCCCCTTAATATGGTAGGCTATGGTAATTTCTAGGTTATAGAGTTCATATATTTTCACATGCCCCTTAATATGGTAGGCCAGGGTAATTTCTAGGTTATAGGGGTTCTTATATTTCCACATGCCCCTTAATATGGTAGGACAGGTATGGGGAAAGATTTAAGGGATAATGAATTTCAGGTATAGGGGGTTATGCGGGCTCTACTTATTCCAGTAGTTCCGAGAATTATGTACTTAGGTCCGCA
>CH001659.1:117784-147542 GCA_000149265.1 Ciona savignyi | reverse complement strand
TAAAAATATTTACTACAATCAATTTACTACTAGACCCCTTTAATTTACTACAAGACCCATCAATTTATTCAAACCCCCATCAATTTTTACCCAGGACAGAATAATTTTTCATGGGTTTAGCGGCCACGTCTAACTATACAGAAACTTAATAATTGATTGGACTTTAGACGTGTTTTATCATCTGCCAGTTTTGCTGTTTTTACTGTTTCCAAATTTTTCCCAAAGGTCCTGCTTCATGTTTTCATCGTGGAACCAAAAAATAAACTTAACTAAACTAAGTTTAGTTTAGTTTGGTTTAGTTTATTTTTTCGCTCCTTCGTTACAATAAAGAAGAATAAAACAATTATTTTACATTGAGGAGACAGGATAAAACGGCAAAACTACAGTAGTTAAAACACGTCAGTGGATAGACACAATACAAATTAAGGAAAAAAACGACATGGCCGTTAAACCTTAAGAACTAAAGTTATTTCACTACTCAAAGAGCCCCATCGTTACTTACGGACTGCCGTGAATGCTATTCGGAAACCTCGAGCATTGACAGAGGAGTCGCTAGTGAATCGCATTCCCATTAATTCACTGGTGGAGTAAACTGTTCTTCCAGACATGACGCCACTGTATACTCCGATACGCAACGCTAGGTCCTCTGTTTCGATGTTAGAGTTATACAGCTGTGAGAAAAAGGCAATTTGAGAGAGGATAGAAAAAAGGAAAGTGTATTTGCTGGTTTTTAAATTTTTTTTATGGAATTCTAATCCAGTTAGTTATTTAGTTTCAAGCAATGTTTAAACAAGTCAGTCATTTAATGTAATGCCTAAACAAGTCGATCATTTCATGTAATATCTAAACAAGTCAGTCATTTCATGTAATGCCTAAACAAGTCAGCAGACCGCAAAATAACGGTCGGTCATCGGTCATTTGACCGGCACTTGAGCTATCTTGACCGGCGCTTGATACCTTCCATCGGTCATGTTGACCGGCGCTCCGGCGCTGACAATTACCTCGCATAACACGCGCATTACAGACGCCGGTTCCTGCTTTGTATTATATCTTTTATTGTTATTATTTACGAAAGATTGTCCTTAAAAATACGTTTATGGTTTCACAGACGCTTTGTTACATCAGACAATCAACGTGTGAATGGTCTTTATTAAGATACAATTTACCGATCTAAATGTGAATAATGGGGAAGTTGACTATAGAACTTGTTCCGCACAAAATATACATTCCAAACAAGAACGAAATTACGCTTATTGGCGCTGAGCCATGACGTTTGTTACCAAGTCCAATAATAAAACACGAAAAGCGTAATAGATAAAGCTTGCCTTAAAAAGCGCCGATTAATCAGATTTCACCGCGGACGCGTGATAAGGTATTAGCGTTAAGTCTACCGCCTCGTACCGCGTATTTAAATGGACGTTGACGTTTAGGCGCATCCCCAAGCAAATGTTAAATCGACAATTACGACGGCGTGACGTCATGTATACTCGACAATTACGACGGTGTGAAGTAACGCCCGTTTGACCGGCGCTTTTTTAATTTGACCGGCGCTGTTTGTTCATTGCCGGTCATATGACAGGCACCTTCAAATAATTATTTTGCGGTCTGAGTCAGTCATTTCATGTAATGCCTAAACAAGTCAGTCATTTCATGTAATAATTTAGCAATACTATGTAATGCTTACACAAGAAGCTAGATATGTTATTAATTAAAATGTAAAAATATTACGCAAGAAAGATGGGAAATTAAAAATTTTGAGGTCATACCATCAAAAAGTCACAGCAATCCTCCGTTTCGAAGCTGATAAAGTTGAGTCGGACTCTGTACCCCACTGGGGCAGAGAAGGCGTACCAACAGTTGGTTCGGTGAGGGTACGGGTTGGGGTAATGTGAGAGATCCTCCGATGTGGTCTCGTCTATGCCGAGCTGATGGCTATCAGGTATCAGTGGGAAGGGCATTCCAAAGGCGGATCTGTGTATAAGGGCAGATAATGAAACGTGAGTGTGGGGGGTGGATCGAATGTATGATTCCAATTTGAACACTTAGTTTTTAGGGGGTTGTCATTTGGTAATTAGAAAATACTGTGACAATTTCAAGAACATGTATCTCAGTTATCAAATAGGATTTCGGAAATACTGTCTTCAATTTGTACCCAAAATGTCATGGACATTTTCGCAATATAGTACCAAGATTGTACGAGTGATTGGCTTGGTGGTTTAGTGCGTCGCCTTTCAACAAAATGTTGCAGTTTGAAACTGGTCACTAGCAAGTCTGTTTTGTTCTTGGGCAAGCCACTTAACCGACATTGCCTGAATCCAGCGGATTGATGAGTTTTTACGAAATTAAAGAAATGTCTCAATCATAGACAACACACTGCAATAGCACCGGTTACCCCACGGTGGGCGCAAGGGGATCTGATGATTAATTGTCCGTGTGTTAACCCTTAACCCCCTTTCCGATTCATGAGGATAAACATGAATATCTTATCCTATCTATTGATATGTTTTAACAGTATTTTCATGCTTTACAAAATCGAAGAAAGATATATATTTTCGAACAGTCTGTTTAAAATTCAATGGATTAAGACAATATCTTTTACTTCTCAAAAACTCAATCACACAAAAAGCCAGTAAAAATAGAGAAACAACAAATGCACAAAATTAAACTATTATCCCATACCTTCAGTAGCATTAGTTGGGCTTGGAGTGGTTGCAGGTAGCACCAGACCGCTTACTGAAAAAAGAAAATATTTTAATCAAAAATAGTCTAGTTGATGTCTAATGAGTTGACAACAAAAGAAACAATTAGTAATAAATGTGGACAGAATACTCTGGAACTTAGTGCTTATAAAACAGACTGTTGCAATTTGCCTTTATTTTTTGTCTTAGAAAGTAAATTGGTAAAGAAGATTTTACACCATATTTGTAAGATATATGTGATAAAGAATCCAAGACAATATTGTGCCTTTTTATAAATTCTGGGATAAAAAAATGATAAGTTCCTTAAAAAATTCAATAAATTTTTTTGGGGAAATTGATTCTACTTTAAGAACGTAATTTTTTCTCCATTTTACTGTCCCTATTCACTAACGTGTTTAAACTACTAGTTTTGCCGTTTTATACTGGCCCCTAAACTTGAAATAATTGTGCTATTCTTCTTTAATGTAATATGGATCAAAAAAATAAACTAAAACTAAACTAAGAACTGTGAGACACTTGAGATATTTCAATTATAATTTAGTTTATTGTTTGTTTCCATGATAAAAAACGAAGCAGGACCCTTAATGATATTTCCACATATCAAGGCACTTACTAATACATTAAGATAAGACAAAAATCGCTTTAAAATTTTCTCACCTGCTGTATAATTGAATTTGATCCCTGAATATGAAATGGAAGAGTCACTAGTGAAATGCAGGGCTAGAAAGTTGTTCTGAGAGTAAATCACTGTTAGAGCTTTATTCCCGCTGTATTCGCCGATCAACAAACTGGAGTTGGTTGTATTCGTGCTTGAACTGTAAGCCTGGAAGAACAGTGTTGGTTATGACAGATTGTTAGTGGTTATAGATATCTTATATGAAACCCATTGGTTAGATATAAAAGTATCTAATAGGTAACCCTTTTGATTAGATATGTAGGAACTATAGATAAGCCGGCCGGTTGGTCTAAGTCCGGCCGGTTGGTCTAACGGTTAAGTGCGTCGCCTTTCAATCGAAAGGTTGCAGGTAAGAAACTGGTCGCTAGCTATAGTCGGTTGTGTCCTTGGGCAAGGCACTTTACAGACATTGCCTGAACCCAGCGGATTATTGGGTCTATCAAATTGAAGGAACGTTTCTATCATATACAACACACTGCAATAGCTCCGGTAACCCGGCGGTGGGCGCGAAGTGATCTGACGATTGCCCGTGTGTTAACCCCCTTGGTTTTCCCATTCACGGGGATAAACCTGAATATCCTATCCTATCCTAAGCCATTGGTTATTGCATTTTTGAACCATGAAAACAAAAACTAAACTAAACTAATAGGAATTAAAAATTTTAGAGAGAATCATACAGATCCAGTGATGGAAACATGCATTTGTGAATACCCGGCTACAATGCTTAGGTTACATGGAAACTTACCTTCATTCGGTCACAGCAACTTTCAGTGGTAAAGGTGATCAACTGAACCTTCGCCGTCGTATTCTCGGGTGCAGTGATTAACCACCAACAATTGAGGTTGTTCTGGTACAAGCTGGGGTAGTTTGGCAGCTTGAATTCCCTGATTTCGTTTTCCACCGCTGTTAGGGTTTTTTCTCCGCAGAGAGGGTGAATTTCTTAAGAAAAAAAGGGGTTAGATCTTTATGAACACAGTGGATTAATGAGTTCTATTAAATTAAAGGAGCGTGTAAAATTATACACAACACACTGCAATATCTCCGGTAACAGACGATAAGCTCGAGGTGATCTGACGATTACCTGTGTGTTAACCACCTTGGTTTTCCCATTCACGGGAATAAACATGAATATCCTATCCTAATACACAATTCATTGCAATAGCCCCAGTAACGGACGATGGGCTCAAGATAATCTGACGATTGTCTGTGTGTTAACAACCATTGCTTTTCCCATTCACGGGGATAAACATGAATATCATATCCTATCCTTATATCACCCAAGGTTGATAACTCTGCAGTGGTATTCTTTAAATTACCACATGCATGCAGTTAGGCTATCGGAACTATTGCATTGCACTATATATAAAAGAAACATTTCAATCCACCAGATTAAGTATGTAAATTCTCAAATTAAGTTTTATCTCAAATTTAATTCTACTCAGTAAAAGAATAAATGTCAACGGACAGGTTTTGATCGCAAAACCTTTTAGCTGATTGCAGGGCATACTGGTAATACTATTTCGCAATACTACACCAAACACACGAGAAAGTAACAAAATTCAAATATTACCTTTCGGTTCCACCCCACTTGATTCTGCAAAACAAAAACGTTCGTAAATATAGGGACAAAATAACAGTATTTTTAAGGAAATTCAACTGGTTTAGGAAAACGCAAATACAGGAATAAATATAACAGCCATTTTAAGGAATTTCTTTCGTTTTAGTAGATGATAAACGGACAAAAAAATGCATAACATGATATTATCAAAATACAAGACCCAATTTTGGGTATGGTAATATCTAAATAATTGAGTATAGATATGATATGTTTATCAAATGCGAATGGAAAAAAACAATAACTATACAGTGTGCATTGGTCAGAAATATTACCTATAATAGGGTAGTTATGTTTATTAATGTGAATGGAAAACACAAAGGGCATTATCACACAAGTAATCTTTAGTTTTCTTACAATCATCATTAAGTTACCTAAGCTATTGTAGTGTGTTCTATATGATTAGGATATTATTTTAGTTGTAGTTCAACTCAATTCAATTGATTAAGGCTAATTGCAATCCTGGCACCCTTAATAAGAATTTTGAACTATCCCACAATATTGGGCAATTTATGTCGGTACAAATTACCCAAAGTGGGAAAAACGGTTTTAACAACATAAATAAGCTCTAAAAACTTACCACCGCCATCAACATCAGGCACTGTAAATGTAAAGTAAAAATTGTTAAATATTGTTAATGAATAGTTTAATAAAAATGCAAATGTGTATTTTAATGGTTAGTACGGTTAACAGACTGATAAATATAATAGTTCTACACAAAAACTTGGTGACTAGCTCATCATGGGTTCGAACCGCAGCCTGGTAAAATATGTAGTTTTCTAGTTCTTTTTTTTATATGAAATTTGTAATGTGTATCGGAAGCGTTAACCATTCGGCCACACAACCGATATATTTATACCAATTCTATAAAGGTTTTGGTGACAAGCCATCATTCGAAACCTAGTCAGGTAAAAAAAAATTGAAAAAAATGAGATGGCAAATACAAAAATCTTGGTAATGAACCCATCCCTAGCCCAGTAAAACAAAGGAGATGGCAAATACAAAAATTTTTGTGATAAGCCAGCCCATCCAAGGTTTGAAAAGTAGCCCAGTAAAAAAGTTAAATATAGCAAACAGGTTTACCTCTTCTGTAAGTGGCGATAAAGCCTTTGGTCTGCACTGAACTGTCAGACTTGAACTCGACTCTCAAATTGCCATAACGAGAAGTTACGCTTACGTTGTTGAAAACACCGTACAAATATTGGACTTGGAAGATAGTGTCGTACACCTGTAAAACAGTTACTTAAAAGGTTCATAAAGCATAAGACACTTGTGCTAGCGCAAAGTAGCTTGCTCAGTTGTACAGTAATACACCTCATGCCCACAGTCGAGTTGATTGAGCTATTATATTGTGTGGATAATTAGAGATGACGTTTAATTTGGACGACTCATTAGATAGCCTACCACTGGGTTGAAGCAATGTAAAGTGGCTTACTTAGGTGAACAGTAATACACCTTATGTCCACAATTAATTTGCTGGAGCTATTACAGTGTGTGGATATTCAGACATGATTTTCAATTTGGACGACTCATTAGATACCACTGGGTTGGAGCAATGTAAAGTGGCTTGCTCGGGTACACAGTAATACACCTCATGACCACAGTCGAGTTGCTGGTGCTATTACACTATGTGGATAATTAGGTACATTCACAATAATACACCTCAATCTATTTGATTATTTTTTGTACTTAAATATCATTTGGTTTTTACTCAAACACACTATACCACAGCAATGTCCTTAAAATATTGCCGATAGTTAGCTCAAAGGCCCCAGTAACTGGCAATCAGCAGATAGCTTTTAAACCTACATCTATCCGACTGGCGAAAAAAAATTTAAAATTATTTTCAAACCCAAATTTTGTCGCAGCAACTTTCTGTAGCCGAATCGCCGAAAACCAGTTCGACTTGGTAACCAGGAGGGGTTGTAATGTTCCACTGGCAATCTGTGAGTCGCAGATAGTCTTCAGGGGTAGTTTTGGCTCGAGAAAGTTTGGGGTTCGTCTGTGGCTAGGAGCTGGTGTGAGCACGGTGCTGCAGTTGCTAAATTTGGGGAAAATAGGTAATTTTTTAAAAGTAAAACTAACATTCCTTTTTTATCTTCAAGAGACGAAAAAAATCTAAAGATAAGCTTATTTCATAGCCAAAAAATTAATATATATGTATTTCGAGAACATACAAATCAGTAAAGACATTAAAAAAGAGAAATAATCTTATTTTATATCTTAGAAATAAAAAATGAGTGTTTCAAAAAGCAAAAAAGCATAAATAATATGAAAACATATTATAAAACCCGGAAATTGATAATTTATAGCTTGCAGTGTACACAGTAGTAGAATACTTAGTTTTTCATTTTACTTTGGTGAAACATAGGATAGGATATGGTGAATGGAAAAACCAAGGGATGTTAACACACGGGTATTCGTCAAATCACCACGCGCCAACTGTCGGATTACCAGAGCTGCACATGATTCACATTTCCTTTAATTTAGTGGAACCTATTAATCCACTGGGTTCATGGTTTAACTTATGCTCCTTTATGTCATTTTTATTTTAACACAATTTTTAAACTTTTAACCCCCCTTTTTAACTTAAGTAGTTTAGGTAAAAAAAACTCAAACTTCGGCAAACAAAAAAAAACTTAACACAAAATCGTAAGTGCTCTGTGAAAAAACAAAAGCGACTAGAGCGGCTAGTCCGATCCTACAACCTTTTGACTGTAAGATTGGCTACAAATAAGCTAACGAGTCATAATAAGAAACTAAGTACTTACTAGTCAAGGTGGGAGGGGTAGGTTCCACTGAAAAAAATAAAATTTATTTAAAATCTAAAAAAATATTTACAAGTACTGTTTAATGAAAACAGAGTGAAAAGTTAGTTGTAGACAATTGTGCATTATATGTTTTGTTTTATATATCTCTTTGATAAAGTTAGTTCTGGAATAGTGCATGCATGCATGTTTATCTCAGTTAATGGGAAAACAGAGAAAGGCATAATCATACAGGCAATCATCAGATTACTTTCAAATAAAATTATTAAATAAAAGGGTCAACTGTGGTGGCAATTAAATATTTGTTTATTAAATATTTGTTTTTTTGAGCAAAATAACTAGTGTGGGGTTTCCTAAGTATCTAAAGGCATTAGAGTGGATAGTGATTATTACTACTTTTATCATGATTTCATAAAAATTAGGAAGTGTACAAAACATAGTTTAAAAGTCACAAAAAAGTTTTTTTTTAATAAAGTGTAAATTTCACTAGCCCGCCCATTTTCAAACACAATTCTTTAAACCCACTATGCACAACAAAAAAACTAATACCTGCAATGTAACTAAACTGAAACCCTTGTTTAGTGATCGAGCCGTCAGTTTCAAATGTGATCTCCAGGTAATTGGAGGCGGTTTCCAGTGTTGTACTAATTGACGTGAATGACCTTTCTATCCCAAGAATACCATCTCGGAACTGGGAAAAAAGTGGGTGTTCACCCCTAAAAACACACATCTCTTTTTTCAGACCTAAATCCAAACTCAAACAAGAATACTTATTCACAAGTTTTTGCAACATGTCTTAATTATTTACCCCTAAGAACGTACATCCCTTATTTCAGGCTTAAATCCAAAATCAAACAGGGTTATTTACCCGCAAGTTATCGCAACAGGTCTTAATTATTCTTCCCCAAGAACACATATCTCCCTTTTCAGGCTTAAATCCAAACTCGAACTTAAATACTTACCCACAAGTTATCGCAACATGTCTTAATTATTCACCCCTAATAACACACATCTCCCTTTTCAGGCTTAAATTCAAACTCAAACTTAAATACTTAACCGCAAGTTATTCCAACAGGTCTTAATTATTCACCCCTAAGAACACAAATCTCCATTTTCAGGCTTAAATCCAAACTCGAACTTAAATACTTACCCACAAGTTATCGCAACATGTCTTAATTATTCACCCCTAATAACACACATCTCCCTTTTCAGGCTTAAATTCAAACTCAAACTTAAATACTTAACCGCAAGTTATCCCATCAAGTCAAAATTCTTTACCCCTAAGAACGCACACCCCCTTTTCCAAGCTTATATCCAAAGTCCAACAAGAATACTTACCCTCAAGTTATCGCAACAGGTCTCAACATCCAAAGAAAGAACGTTGAGTCGAATAACTTGGTTTTCAGGGGCGGTGAGGGTCCATACACATTGCTCTCGATTATTGTAGTTGTTGGGGTAGTTTGGTGATTGGATCATTTGTGTTTCAGCCGTGGCGTTTGAATTGAACCCACATGGACCTGGTTTGAATTGTTTAGTTTTAAAGAGAACGCACGAATTTAGTAAGAGAACAAGAACGGGTATAGGTTTAAAACTGGTCATTAGTTAGTATGACTGATTTGCTTGTTAGATACGTGCATTGCCTTTCAGCCAAAAGGTTAAAGGTTTGAAACTAGTCGTTAGCTTAAGTCGGTTGTGTTCTTGGGCAGGACTCTTAACAGACATTGCCTGAACTCAGTGGAATGATGGGTTTAACTAAATTAAAGGAACATTTGAATCATAAACAACACACTGTAAGAGCTGCGGAACCCAACGATGGACGCGAGGTGATCTGACGATTGCCCACGTATTAACCCCCTTGCGTTTCCCACCCACGGCGATAAACATAAACATTCCATCCTAGCTAGTCAGTTGTTTCCTTGGGTAATAAACTCATCGAAAATTGTCTGGACCCAGTGGATTAATCGATTCTACCAAACTGACGGGATGTCTCAATCATACCCAGCACATTGAATAAATCAAGAAACCCGAATGCGAGGTAATCTGAAGATTGCCCAGGTGAAAAATGCTTGAGTGATCAATACCAAACATGATAATATACCAACACACTAAATCATAAAATAACTATTTTGTAAACTCGGTACTCACTCGATGCTGTCGTTGTTGTTTCAACCGTGGTTGGTGGGTAACTTCGCTCAACTGATGGGGACATGGGGTTAAAACTTTATATTTGTAATACAGGGGGTGGTGAAGGAATGTGGTAAAATTAAAGAAAGTTGAATTATTCATTTTTGAGCGATTTGATTGATAATTTCACAATATAATGTAATGGATTGACAATGATAATGTGTAAAATTAGTAATTTTTTACGTTTGAATTGATAATATCACTGTATAGTGTAATGTATTGATATTTATAATATGTAGAATTACTCATGTTTTATGTTTGGATTAATAATGTCAATGAAAAATGATAAAACAGTGTCTAATATAATGTAATGGATTGAGAATGTCAATATTGGGTATTTATAGGATCGCTTAGTTTATAAAGTAAAAGGTTCTAGTTTGATCAGCTTAAATGTACAAGTTTTGTTAGCTTGCCTCTTTTGAACTGAGCCATGAACCCTTTATATTGGACGCTTCCGTCACTTCGAAAAGTAATTCTCAAATTAGTTCCTCCTGTTAGGTATGTTTGGTTTCCAAACAAACCAGAGAAAACTGATATCTCATTTTCGCCTTCGTACATCTGGAATGATTGTCCGACCGGTTAGTTTGGTAGTTTAGTGCATCTCCTTTCAGCCGAATGGTTGCAGGTTCGAAACTGGTTGCTAGCTAGTCGGTTGTGTGGCCAAATAGATAACACGACCGATACATATACCTATGATGGGCCCATCATGGTTTCGAAACGACAGATTAGTCTAGTGGTTTAGTGTGTCTAATTTCAGCCGAATGGATGCAGGTTCAAAAGTGGTCGCTAGCTAGTCAGTTGTGTTTTTGGGCATGGCACTTAACGGACATTACCTGAACCCAGCGGATTGATGGGTTTTACTAAATTAAAGGAATATGTGAATCATACACAACACACTGCAATAGCTCCGGTAACCCGACGGTGGGCGCGAGGTGATCTGACAATTGCCCATGTGTTAACCACCTTGGTTTTCCCATTGACGGGGATAAACATGAATATCCTATCCTAATGTTCAAATGATAATTGCGAGATTGGTGGTCGGCCAAAAAGCTTAGGGGTTTAGTTCATTGTCTTTTAGTCAAAGGTTGCAGGTCCGAAACTGGCCGCAATCTAATCAGTTGTGTCCAAGAGGCACTTAGCAGACATGGCACTAACCCATTGGATGGAAATGTATTAAATGTGATGGAGACATTTACATTTCCACAGTTTTTCTTTTATTTTACCCTAAAATTTCATTTCTTATTTTTATTTAAAGATTTCTAATTATGGGTTTTACTATTACAAGATTCCTTCAATTCCAAAAGGAACACATTTAGATTTTAGTTTTTTTTCTTTTCTTATTTTCGCTGGTAACAGACATGTCTGGTCGCCAGGTCATTGGGTAGAACCCAATGTGGAATTTTTTTTAAGATTTCTATATTCACCCGGAGTTTATCGCAGCAACTTTCGGTTTTTGAGTCGCCGAAAAAAATCTCGATTTGGTACTCATCGGTAGTGGTGATGTTCCATTCACATCTTTCGTTGGTTGGGTAGTTTTCCGGAAAGTTCCGGGAAGTAATTGTCTGTGTTTCGTCACTTGCTACAAAATGGCCTCTACACACGTCTGAAAATTTGAATTTTTCGGATTTTAGTAAATTGGCAAAATAGGATCTGACCAACATGAAATTTGAAATAAATTGGAAAAATTGCGAAAATAAAAAGATTAACTTTTTTATTTTAGGTAAATGTTTGTTCTTTTTAGTAATATCAAATGAAACAAATTGAATTATAAAAAAAATAAAATAAAAAACTTTAAAGTACTTACAAGGCGGAGGAAGCAATTCTGCAAAAAAAAAGAATTTATATTTAAATATTCCTAATTAGATGGTCTTATCAATTTTTTGAGAATTACTGTAGTATCATTGTGTATAAGCCTTTTGGCTGAGAATAACTCCACATTTTCTAAATGACAAAAGTGACGGAAGTCTGATTAAGCCAACCATTATAGGATATATTCATGTTTTAAATCTAAACCACATCAATTGAACATTTTACATCACTTAAACCAGTGCAAGGCATACATAACACACTGTAAGGCAGTCGAAGGGTTGCAGATTCGAAACCAGACACTAGCTACACAGTTATCTATTTTAGCAAGCCACTTAGCAAACATCTCGTAAATAATGGGAACCTAAAATAAATCACTTAAATAGCTCAGGCAACCCGACACTAGGCGTAGCTCAGGTAACTTGACACTGAGGGGGGAACGGCGACTATCTTTGTGAAAACGCTTCCTAACCTAATCGCTAGGTAATCTTAGTTTAGTTTATTCATTTTTTGCCCAGGTTTTTAAAAGTGTCAAACGAATCAAATCACGACACAGGAATAGGAAAAGACGACAAAACGAACAGTCGTTAAAACAAGTCACGATGGTTATAACTGAGATTTACAGGGATAAAAAATAAATATCCAAACCCTACTCACCAACAGCGTATTGTATCAAGAATCCTGATGCGCTAACTGAGCCATCGGTGTTAAAGGCCAGGTAGATATTGTTGGTTGAAGTGTCAATGGCACCGGGACCTGATATGGGGCTGCTCTCGCCATTTACTCCATCAATGTACTGAACATATGAACTTTTGTTAACAATTTAACAACAATAAATCTTTTAATTTTGGAAGAGAAATTATAGGCTAAAATTCCTTTGATTACCATTCTTTTTAACAATTTTTTTAAACCATAAAAGTGTTAATGTTAAACTAACAATTTAGCTATAGTTACTATAAAAACAATTTAGCTGCGGTAACCCGACGGTGGGCGCAGGGTGATCTGACGATTGCCTATGTGTTAACTTCCTTGATTTTCACATTCAAGGGGATAAACATAAATATCCTATCCTAACCAAACAGCAACACACAACTAAAAAAATCATCTTTAAAAATAAACTCACAGTTAAATGGTCACAACATGACTCTACTTCAAACTCCACAACCGTCAATCTAATCCTGTATCCTTGAGGAGCTGTAATGTTGCCAGTGCAGGACAGACGGTTGTCATAGTTATTGGGGTAATTCGGCGACGATATATTTCCGCTATCCGATGCACTCAGTACCAAGTTAAAGCCGCATTTATCTGAAAGAGATAGATAGGATTATTAAATAAAAAAGTGAACAATCAACTAGCTGGAGGCTGGTTTCTATCCCACAACCATTCCGCTGACGGTCTGAAAAACTTCCATATAAGATTAGTTATTTAGTTTTTATACAAATTTATCGAATTCTCAGTGGTTAGGATGTAGGATGACACACACACACTTAAATCTAGGAGCAGTTATAGCAAGGGAAAGAATTTAACATGTCCAATTGGGTTACAGTAAAGACCGTAATGTGATTTATATGATTTCAATTTTAAATGACCAAAAAGATTCATATTGTCAGGTTATAATATTATTTCCTAAAAAAATGTGTTCATTTTTTAATTTTAATAAAAAAATCCATTTAATTTTATTTGTTTAACTTTTAAGTTGCATAGTAACACCCAAGAAAAAAGAGGCACCCCACTGATAAAACCAAGTAAGGGTTTACTAGTTTTGTTGCCTCAAATTTTCAAAGTGAAAATAATTTGTAACATTCCTACCTTCTCCTGCGGCAGATCCTGCAACACAAATAAGAAAAATAAATATTTTTTTAATTAAAAATTAAATATTTAAAAAACCAACAATATTCTTACCTTCAACTGTTGGGGATGGTTGGACCACTGAAAAACAAAATAAAAAATTAAAACTTTTTATCTCAAATGTGTTGTTGTAAGTAAGACTTCAACTTATGTCACGAACCCACGATCGGTGATGGACATAGCTATATAAGGAAACAAGTCGGTATACATAATTATAAGTATGGAATCCGTATACATGCCAACATTTATCCGGCCCGATGGTCTAGCGGTTAAGTGCGTCGCCTTTCAATCGAAAGGTTGCAGGTGCGAAACTGGTCGCTAACTAGTCGGTTGTGTCCTTGGGCAAGGCACTTTACGGACATTGCCTGAACCCAGCGATAATGGGTTCTACCAAATTGAAGGAACGTGTCTATCACATACAACACACTGAAATAGCTCCGGTAACCCGACGATGGGCGCGAGGTGATCTGACGATTGCATGTGTGATAACCCCTGGGGTTTTCCCATTCACGGGGATAAACATGAATATCCTATCCTATCCTATAACATACAACAAAAAGGATTCTCCCACGGGAAACCCCCCTATAAACTCGCATTACGATTTTATGAAAAATCGAACACTTTTAAAAAACAAATATTTTTCTTCCTGCTAAAGAAATACCAACCAAATTTAAAAAAATTAAAAAAATTCAGATAGTAACGAATATTGAAAAGGAGCCCTACATACGCTTATACGCATAGGTGTTTGTTTCTTAAATGTGAGCGAGGGTACATTATGTGCCAGCATATGAAATACGCCTATAGTGCGACGGCGAGCAAGAATGCGTGGACGTAAACCGTCGTGTGGCCGAATGGTTAGCGCGACCGATTCATATACCAGTTCCATACATAAAAAAACGGACTGAGTGACGAGCCCATCATGGGATCGAAATTAAGCCCGTAAACAAAAAATTCGTGGACTCGGCCGTAGATTGCTTTAAAACCAGGCCTTTAAACCCTGGACAATTTGAACAGGCTTAATAAAATATTTAAAAATATTTCAATGGACTTCACTCGGCTATCTGCCTGTGTGGAACATATCACTCATCAGTCCTGCCCTTATTATCGTTTAATCTCTCAACACTTTAATCATTCAAAAAGCGACATGTTTCTCCTATTTCAGATATGAAACACTTTAGGTTAATTTTATAGAACTTTTTAGGTTTGAAGGCATTGACAGTAGTTTCCGTTGGTCCTGTTAAGGTAATGCGCTTCGTTGTATAAAGGCCTGTAATAGTGTATAAGACACCCGCATTATATCATTTTTCTATTTAGGGGATAAAACATAAATGTCCTACCCGAACCTACTGTACGTATACACCAACATAAATAAATATAAAAAAATTGCCACCTCCTCAACTAATGAGTCGTCTTTACTAAGAAACTGATCACTAAGTCCGTATTTTTATAGTATCCTACACGGTACATGAACCGGTCACGTTAACCATGTTTTTACTAAAAAAGCACAGAAACGACAGGCGAAATGTTTTTTCTGTAGTGTTAACATTAGAATTCGCATGGGGAGATACTTTTTTTTACTTTCCCGGTTTCAAAAAATATGATGGAACCGTCACTTAGACGTTTTTTTTATGAAATGGTTTAGAAATCAGTAGCGTTACCCATTTGGCAACACGTTCTGTTTTTTAGGTCGTGTGGCCGATTGGTTACCGCGACCGATTCATATATATACAAAATTATATTAAAAAACGGTCTTGAGGGGGCGCATAAAGTATTCGAATCATGGCTCGATAAAAAAATAGAAAAAAAGGTACGGTCATGTGGACGAATTGTTAACGCCGATACCACCGATACATATTCCAACTCTTATACAAAAAATGGCCCTGGTGTTAAGCCCATCATGGGTTCGAAACATGGCACGGTAAAAAAGCTGCAGGCGAAGAGAGTTTTTTTGTAGTGATAAAAGGGTGACACTAACCTGTTACATTTGCAGTCAGACTACCGTCGTCGTTGCAGAGACTCTCATTACAACAGCGAATATCACAGTCCTGTAGGACCGGTTGTCCGGGCAACGAACTCAGCATTCCCGATGACGTCATGAGGTCACACGTCATCGAGCCGCACGCTGAACTTGGTGTGCATGCGCCGTAAGTGATGTCGCCGGAAGTTGCTGAAAAAGGGTTATGTTACTCGCAAAATTTTCCATAGAAGCCCGACCGAATACCTTGATAGATTAATGCGTTGGCTTTCAGTCAAAGGGTTGCAGTTTCAAAACTGGTCGCTGGCTAATCGATTGTGCTATTGGGAAAGACACGTCTAAGCGGACATTGGCTGAACCAAGTGGATCAATGGGTCCTAAAGTGTCGATCATACAACACACTGCAATAACCCGACAGTGTGCTCGACTTGATCTCACGAATATAGACATGAATGACATGAATATCATACCCTAATGCAGTGTGTGACTTCAGGCCTTTGATACATTATTTCGCTCGGAATTTTTCCGATAACACCCGTATATAAGTACCACTACTCCAAAGTGGACGCCCCCCCCCCCTTCCTCCCCCCATCAAGCAATATACAAACAATACATTTAAATGGTAATATTGGCTAAGCGTTGCTTAACCCATCTCCCTAATTTTTATCAATTTTGCCATTCTTCTTTAATGTAACGGAGGGGCGAAAAAAACTAAAAGTACTTTTTTCATTATTTAAAAAAGAGAGCATAGGAGATGTAATGCTGGTTTAACTTACCTGGAATACCGGGTAGTGTAATGCTGACAGCAGCATTTACCAGCAAGCAACTTGATCCTGGCATACACGTTTGTCGCGTCACTTGGTTCATTATGACATCAGCATCCGAGCGTACACGGAGTACAGTATGACAGACCAAGGTTTCAAGAGTAGGGTCAGGCATTACAGCACCGTTACATAGATTCTCGTCGCAACAATTCACCGAACATTCGTCTATTTGAGGACTGCCTGGTAGGGTACCCAGTACACCTAATGACGTAACCTGCTCGCATGTAATTGACGGGCATACTGCAGTTGGCATACAAGCCCCATACACGATAGAGCCAGGTACATCTAAAAAGGCAATGAATATTAGGATAGGAAGATAGGATATTAATGTTTATCCCCGTGAATGAGAAAACGATAGGGGCGTTTTCACACGGATAATCGTTAGATCACTTCGCCCCTACCGTCGGGTTACCGGAGTTATTGCAGTGTGTCGTGTATGATTCAGACGTTCCTTTAATTGCAATCTGACGATTACCTATGTGTTAACGCCTCTTGCGTTTTCCCATTCACAAAGATAAAACATAAATGTCCTATTTTGCATACTAACCAGATTGCCCTGCAACGCTGACGGTGACTGTGGCGTTAAACAGAAGGCAGCTTGAATCGGGTCTGCATTCTTGCTGTGTAACTTGGTCGATTACGATGGCACCGTTGGAGTGTACTCGGAGAATTGAGTTACACGTGATTCCTGTGACGACACAATCCGCATTAAGTATTTAAATATAGGCGGGAATTTACATACACGTGTATTGTTTGTGTTTGTATAGGTGTATATGTCGTTAATACATTTTATTTCATCGCCCGCGGTGGGCTATGGCAGTGACTTCGCCTCGAATTAAAAATTATCTCCCAAAAGCATCTTTACCGGGCTCAGTTTCGAAAACAGTTAAATTAATTAACATCGCCGTGTGTACAAACGGACTGTTTTGTACCATTGAATAAAAAAAACATTAATACCAATTCCATAAGGGAAATGTGTTAACTCTGCTTGGCATCCCGATGGGTTAATGAGCATAAGCTCAAATAACACATACACACGTTGTGCCGACGACAGCACGGTTTTGGTTTTCAAAACCAGCCTAGCTAGTCGGCTGTGTCCTTGGGCAAGTCACACAGCGGAAGTTCTCTAAACCCGGTGGTTTATTGTGTTGAACAAATACCGTTTAGCAAATACGGTCGTTTGGCCGAGTGGTTAACGCGATCAGTACATAGCCTATACTAAATTACATAAAAAAAAACTCCAGACCGCCCAGTTCCAGTCATCACAACACCCACTATATCTTACCTCCAGAAGGTACGGTTTCATTCACTGCAGGAAGCATTTCCTCCGTGATTTGACCACGAACACTGTCAATACCTATCAACACCGCAGACAAACATGCAAGGAACCGGTTTAGGCCGGAATATCGCAGCATTTTATAGTTTATGCTGCCCCTTGGAAAAATATTGGAATTAGGATGGGATTTTTGAGTTTTTCCCCGTGACTGTAATACCACGAGTAATCGTTAAATTATTTGGATAACACAAAATAGAGTCATACACTATTCTTAACAACAGAAATATTGCAGTTTGTTGTATATATTGATTGTTCAATTTACTAGAACCCATTCATAGACAATGTCCGTTAAGAGGCCTGCCCAACACACAACTGTAGATAGCAGTTTCGAACCTACAACCCGTTTGCTGCAAGGCGACGCAGTAACCAAACAAGCTAATTGGTGGGATTTGGCGTCGGCGTTTTTCCAACACCACCGGTAGAAACATGTCAACATATCATTAAACTCGTGCCGTCCATAAATATTTACCATCTGTTTTCGCCTGTATCCGTAATCCTGCACGCGCAACTATTGATTTACTGCACACGGCCACGTCATTCAAACTGTTGATACAACACAAACCGCTATTATCCATTATTTCGCTATTTAGATGGACGTTCGAACGATCGAACTAAACAGCACATCGGTGTCAGTGACCATATTCTCCGCAGGCTAGTGGCACGGCTTTTATCACGTGTACTCTTACTTATTACCGACGTTTATGGGATCAGACATTCTACCGATAACATCTTGCTAGAAAAGCAGTTTGTCAATTGACTAAATAACGGATTCAAGTATATGAATATTAGCTGACTGTCATTTGCGATTTGAATTAACGTAAAAGTGCGAAAATCGAATTTTCATGAAAGTATGCTTGCCTTAACAAAGATAAGGTTTCGAATTTTGTGTAAATCTTTTTTGTAATTCGAATTTACACAAAAGTATGCTGCCTTAACTTAGATAATTTTTAACAAAAAGTTACCAAATATCAAATTTGTTAAAAATATCAGGTATGCTGACCTATATTCAAAACTACCATAAGGTTACATCCAAGACTTTTTTATTTTAAGGGTATTAAAATAATTTTGTCCTTTATTCTGCGAAATCTTTATATCTTTTCTTATTTTGACTTATACTATCTTTATCGGCTATTCAGCGTTGACAATAGTAACATGCTTAATGATACAACCCGGCTAATTTATTTTCGTTTAAAACTTCTTTTTTTTCAGTTGACCTAAATTTGAGTCCAAATCGAAGAGATTTGTGCGTTTATAAAACAATTTTAAACCAAAAAATGAATTTCCGTAAAATTACCCACCGCCCTATATTTACAATAATAACCGGTGCGATGCAGTAGTCTGCAATATTGCAAAACGCCGGCTTGAAACAATCCCACGCACTGATAGGAAGTTGTCCAACTAATTAAAATTGCCGAACCGCTGGAATCTTTTAAAGTAAACTCGGCAAAGGTTAAATATAACGCCGTTTAATTGATCGGGAGCCCAGCAGTGGCGATATGTAATTGACCCGGTAAACGCAGCGAACGGGCCAACGGGCAAGTTCCACTAAACTAAGTCTGTGTTACCACGTTCCTGTCTGTTTAATATTATGTTTCCCTGCATGTAGTTCGCCTGGGTTCATGTTACGGGGTAACCTTGTTAATGTAATGCGGCTAAACAAAACGTGCATGTATGCATTTACAGATAACAATCTGGCAAATAACAATCTGACAGATAACAATCCAACCATCACGGGTTCAAATCTAACCCTGATGAAAAAAACACTCACCCAAGAAGGAAACAAGCGAATTAATAAGGGTTTTTAAGCCAATGTCACATTGTGCCGTCAAAAGTCTAAAATCCCTGTTTTATAGAACAACTTTCATTCGCGTTTTTGTTTTCTCAAGTTCAATTAGTTGTTCTAAACGGGTATAAAACATAAATGCTTTTTGATTTAAAAAAAATCACGTGTGCTTTCACAAATATATTAATATTCAAATATTAGTGAACTTTGGAGTATACTGCGCATGTGCGGAGGGGAAATGACGTTTTTAACTCCGTTAAAGCAAATCATCACCTGACCGTTTTGTCAAATGTAATGCTGTACATAATTCCGTCGCGATAACCATTCTGACCAGTTGTTGTGAAGGGAGTAGGCTATATTTCGTTAATCATTTCACCACGCGGTAGGGTAACTTCATTGGCAAAGGGCAACACTACAAGGAGGGAAAGTGGAAAGAAAGGAAGGAGGGAAAATGCACACTTAAAACTATGGAAACTAATTTGAACACTTTCCTAACTACTATTTTCAACCCAAGAACTAACCTTAACACCAACCCCATGTTTAAAGCTAACTCTTATGTCATAATCTTAATTTTAGTATGCAGTTTCCCTCCGTCCCTCCTTCCCGCCTGTCCTCCTTTTAGTTTTTCCCAGTGGGAAATTCAGGTAACTCTTAAGGGAGGGACATAGGGATATAAAGTAGAAGGAAACCACATACTGAATGAATATTAGGCTGTAAGAGTTAAGATTAGTTCTGGGGTTAAGATTATGTTAGGGCATGGTTCAATTTAGTTTTTGTAGTTTTGGTGACCCGTTTTTTACTTTACCCACACGTAGTTTAAACCCGGCGAATTTATGGGGGAAAACAGCAGATAAGCCGCCGTCATATATAATATGCAGTCATATTCATAGAATTTCGATCGTAATAGTCTGGTCCTTTCGCATACTTTCAACTGCCTATCTCAACACTTGTACACCCCCGATATAAACCTTCATATTTTATTTTATCAAATGCTTTATTATATGGTATACCATAAGCTCTAAATAACTAAATAAACATATTACCACGATCCTAACCGTTTTAAATCTCGTATTTAAATCGCATTAGATTGCTTTCGAACGTTTATTTATTCCTTTCCTCAGTACTCACATAATACGAACGAAAACGAACAAAAATAAACCTGCTCTGCTGCGTTTTAGGCACCAAACCTGTTTAGTCGCATTGCCTAAGGATAGCTTTACGCAAATTCGATTTACAGTTTACCGACAGTAAACCACCAACTGTGCCGCATAAACCCATGTCACACTATAAAATAACATTTCGGTATTCTATTTGAATAAGGTCCTGAAAAATGCTAATTGTGACGTACATGTTTAAGGTGTATGTAACCTTGAACAAAACGAAATTAACTTGGCTATAATTATTCGTCGTAATAACTAAAAGTTTGTCAAGTCTTAGATGTTATTAGGGTGATTACGCATACGATCAATTACTTTTGTGGTTATTCGAAGGAGTGCTAAGGTTATAGTTCTATTTTCCATAGCTTTTACGTTTTTGCACTTTTTAACACCCCCAAAAACCACAAATTTAGAACTAAAGTTTATAACGTAGGCGATTTTAAATGCTAAAACCGCTGTCAAACCTACTGTCCGGTTTGGCTGCTATCTTTTCATCATATTATGTGAATTATGTGATAACGTTTTCTCAGCTGAACCACGATAAAAGCATACAATTGCAGGGCCATTTCTAACTCCCTTATTCATGAGGAGAAACTGTCTGGCCGTGGCGACTGTCTTGACTGCACAGGTCAGGATTTCGCTAGCTTTAAGTGATTTTCGCCTTTTTTCAGCGCCAGCGCAGTTGATACATTAGAACCATATTGACGTTTTAATTACCGTTCTGGCCAGGGCTATATGGTCATTGCATTGCGTCACTCTTCAAGTTTAACGGCCCTAGGATGATTTAAACTAACATTAAATTGGTAACTTGTACATGACGTTAATAACGTCTATCGCTGTAGTTTCTTTTTTACTCTTAAAGTAGTGCTTTTTCTGAAGTCTAAACACTCCTTTCATATTGAGACGTTTCGAAATGTAACTCAATTCTACTATCAATCGCAATTTGAAATTAAATTAACCTGTTGAAATCGACGGCAGTAACATGAAGGCAAATGCTCTTAAACTTATTTACATTCCTAAATCTGACATAACTAACATAAAACTTAATATAAATAACTGAGTATTTTGAACTACCACAGTCATAGGGACTAGGCATGACCGCACACGTATCTGCCACAAATATATTTGGTCAGTTTGATTGTATCGGCAAATAACCACTACTATTACCGCCCGCGGACATAGGAAATCTGGGCGTATCTGTTAAATAGAACTTAAAACGCCCTAAAATTAACACTTTCCATGACAAACACCAGTAAGGTCATAATTAGATTAGCTTAGAGACGAATTTACACTTAGATATCGAAATAGTCGTTTTACGGAAAAACGTGATTTTTTTGTTGGAAATACTACTTTTCAACTTTAATTTAAGGAATCTACGTCGAAATATACACATTGGGGATTTGATGACGTCAAAAAAGGATGGGCGTTTATATAAACAAATACGTATCTATGTATACCAACCACTAACTTGAGCTTATTATCTTTTTTCTTTTTTTCACAAAATTTGTGAACTGGTGTGACTTTGTACAAGTAGGGCCTGTATTTTTTAAGGGATCACGTAATAATACACCGCCACGCACAATACACTTCAAGTCCGAGACTGTTTGCACATGCATAGTCTTATCGCAATTGTAACGACTTGTCTTTCAGTGGTGCAAGACACTTACTGAAACCGGTGACACTTGACCTGATTAAATCTAGCACAACTACGCGAAAAACTTTACAATGAAAGAGCCTAATAAGTGCCATTTTGTTATTTACTACCTTGACACAAGTCGCTTAAAATGCATTGACACTACAGTTACACGTAATTTTTCGCGGGCAATTATTAATTAAGTCGTGTACTTAACGACGGAGCAAAATTTTCGCCGACTTTATGGACAGGTTTAACGATCGTATTCATTACATTTACGAAGTATTTAACATTAAGTAATCTTTTATAAGATAATAAAGCATAAAAACATTTATAGAAGAGTGATTACGCCTAGGCGGACATTAGATCTATAAATGGTATACGATTGAGCGGTAGGTCATGTTTTTTCGCAGAAAACAACCTGTATAAAAGCTCCAACTTCAAAAGCCCTAACCCCCTTTAAACACAAAACAAACTGGATATATGCTACAATTTGCAAAAAGCCTTTGCATTCAAGCTATACTTAAAAGGTCATATCTAGGTTAAGAAATGAATTAGGGATTTTTTGCGTGGGCGAGTATTACGTCGAATTGCTTTCTGGTATTACCAAGAATTGTGCTATTTATTGCAGCCTCTTTATACTTAACAAAATGTGGTATTTCCCTTCGTCTTTCAGTTTAAGGGTTGGAACAAGGGCCAAACTTTCAAAGCTTTGCAGGTGCTAGTCAGTGTGCTCATGCATATACAACTCGTACGAACGCCAACCAAAAGTTGTGGCATTTTTTATTCTTACACGTTGAGGCATCTTTCATAATACGTGCAGGGTTTACCTGTAGAACCACTAACTGCGTTTAACGAGCCAACTTTTTTTTTTATTTTTATTCTTTTTTATTTTAAGTAATAAATAAAAAATATAACCGCACCCACTCGTCAAATATAGGACGACTGAAATAGTGGATGTGACGTAATGACCAAAATCCTTTAGCATTCATCTAGTACAGATAAAATAGGATATTCATATTTTATACCCGGAAATGGGAAAATTGCTTCGCGTATACCTTGGAGAGAGTTATCAAACGGCAATGGACAAACTACTTCGCGAAGGTAGAGTTATCACATGGGTAACATTTCCTCAGTTTTATTACAACCTATTAACCCACTGGCCACTGGGCCTAGTCAATGTACTCTTAGTGCCTTCCCCAGGAAACAACCCACTAGCTATAGCGACCAGTTTTGAACCTGCAGTCTTAACTGAAAGTTGACGCACTAAGTCAGAAAGCGCTTCGACGAGACAATACCACCTGAACAATTGACTGTAGGTTCGGCGAGCAACGAAATTTGACCACCGGACAACTTTGCCCTGGGTCGACACAGGGTCTGATCACCCACCTGTACACCAAACATAAAATGTTTATACCAACCCATATACTTCCTGGTATAACCGTTTTACATTGAACTCCATTACAAAATTATACAAAAGTTATATATCTTCCACGTACAAATCTGAGAATATATCCATCATTCGAAAACTAACTATACAGACCCCAGAACAAAATATTTAACTGAAGAATCTTTTCTGCGTAGCTGACTTAAATGACGTTGCACAGTAAGGCGCCACAGTAGGTGGTAGAATTCGCATTCATTCCAAAGTCGCCGAGGGATTGTATTGTCCGTTTATGACCTTTTCGGTGAGAAACTGCCCTCTTGCATTTTCCGCCTGGTTAAAGTGGGGTTCACTGCCCTTGGATATGTAACATTATGGCACAAAACATCGCATATGTTAAGTGCGTGCGATGTCTTTAATGAGTTGTCTATTCCGTCAACTCTTGAAGGAGGAAAGGAGGGAAAGTGGTCACTAAAACTATGGAAACTAATTCAGACATTTTTAGATTAAAATCGTCGGTCTGTATCCAAAACTAAAAGCTTTAACAATGTATACATAAAAGCAGAATAATAACTTAAATCATAATATCGTAGTGGGTTAGTGCGCTGCCTTTCAGCCGAATGGTTGCGGGTTCAAAACATGCCGTTGCGTAATCGGTTGTGTCCTTGGGTAAGGCACTTAACGGACATTGCCTAATGGGTTCTACGAATGTACCAATTATACACAACCCACTGAAATTTCACCTAGCAGTAGACGATGGGGCGAATCGGCAGATTACCTCGCGCTAATGGTCAAGTTACCGGAGCTATATTGCATTGTGTTGTGTATGATTAAGACTTTTCTTTAATTTAATAGAACCCATTAATTCGCTGGATACTGTCAATGTCGGTTAAGTGCATTGTCTAAGGCTAAAATCGACCTAGCGACCAGTTTTGTACCTGTCAGAAGAATGAATGGAAAATGCCTAATAAACTCTAGAAATATATGTAATAATCTTTATTTTTGTGTCCAGTTTCCCTATTTTGCCCCCCCCCCCTCCTGAACAAAACACGTGTTCAACACATCCAAGTTTATTGTGTTGCCAGACATCAATTCCAGGAACAAAAAATTCAATATTAGGTAAACAGTATGTATGAGATACTAAAGGAACTGTGGAAGACAATTTTTAAAGACAGGTTAAAAATATTGTTAGAGCCCACTGATTGAAACACGCACACAGGGTTACTACAGGGGCAATCGTCAGATTACAGTAAACCGTGCTTAGTTCGGTGGCGGGTAAAACTTGGATTTAATCACAGTGTGACATTGTTACATTCCTGATTTTATGGGTCTTGTTGCCATTTATTTAGAAGTTTTGTTGGATGCATTTGTAAAGAAGGTTAGAGCTGCCATATCGGCCAGGTTGTTCGCCGAACCCATAAAGAGCCACTTGGACCGTTTTTGTTTAGTTCATATATGCGTTGGTATCGTCAAAAATTTAGCCACACGACCGTATATTATGAATGCAACGTTTTGTTTTTTTTTTGGCTTGGTTTGTAACCCAAGATAGGCTCGTGGCTTAGACCGTTTTTTTTTGTATATAATTTGATATATGTATAAAGGTCGCGTTAACCACTCGGCCACACGACCGTTTTTGTATAGGCGTAGGTATATGTATCGGTCGCGGTAACCATTTGGCCACACGACCGTACATTATAAATGCAACGTTTGTTAAGAAGATTGCCCTGGGGCAAACTGCGCCGCTTAGTGGTGGGAATTAAATTAATAACCTGACATGACCGAGTGCTTGACCGTTCATCTTATAAGAGCAAAGAATGTATATCCTGTGTAGTGGCTGACTGGTTAACACAACCGATACACATAGCGACTCACATATTAACAAATCTTAACACAACCGATACATATACCAAGCGATACATATACCGACTCACAAAAAACAGTCTATATGGTCAACACAACCGATACATATACCGACACAACCGATATATTGACCGACTTCCGTATATAAACGATCCTGGTGACGATCCAATGTTATTGGAAACTTAGCTCGGTTAAAAAATATGTATCCTGTACGGTCATTTTGCCGATAGGTAAATGTACAATAAACGGTCTTTGCAATAAGCCCATCATGGGTTCGAAACTGACCATGACAAAAAAAACAATAAAAAAGAATGTGTATCCTGCAGTAGAGTATTTTATGTATAAACGTTAATGTGATGTTTCCCAATAAGAAATTAATCACGCAGTATTTCAGGCAGTATATCGTTTATTTTGTGTAGCGTTTATTTTGTGTGGTGCAGCCTTTATTTGCGGTTTAAGCGGAGCTGGCTTTAAACCTACGTCATCCTAACCGAACTAAGTACATTTTCACCGAGCCAATCTTCGAGGATTAACTCTATCTATGTCCTCACCAAAGAGCTCACTGGCAGAATCAACACAAACCCTATCCTACTGTGTAAGATTTCCAAAGTCGTTACAGCATATAGTTGTGCAAACCAACATGGAAAAGCGCAACCAACACAGGACTGGCCTCAAACGCGAAAGCTTTCATCAACAAGCAGTTACAAGAAAAGTAACTCTTAGCCGACAGAAACCTCGCCGCTTTCTTCCTCCATAACAAAACATGGTGCGATTTGCAGCTAAATGTAATCAAAGTCGACGAACTGTCCCGTCACGTTACAGGGCATGATCAGTACCCTCTTGACCTCGCCGCGTATGCTCTGGCAGGGCCAAACAAACGCTTTGCACCTGAGGCACTGTCGCTTCGTGTTTAACTCGGCATTAGTCACGTTAAACAGCCAGAAACAGCAACGATTTTAGACACCGGCTTTGCAACAGTTTGCAAGGAAAAATTACCCATCAAAATGCAATGGATCCTAGTCACGTGTCTTCTCGCTGCTATGACGTCACAAGGAAGGGGTCAAGGTTAGTAAGCTCATAAAAAAACTTCCACAATTTACAATAAACATTAAATATTTACTGTGTTTTATTAGATTAACTGGCCGATAAAGTTAACAAATATTATCGGCTTACAGCCACAGCATGCAAATCCAGATTACGCAGCCTGTGTTCCTATTATGTATGCAGTTTAACATATTAGGTATTTTGTATCTTACAATGCAGTTTAGCTTTAAAGCACGTAATTAACGTTACGTTAGCCTATCTTAGCATCGCTTTTTAACATTGCTGATTATGAAGCTAAAATCTAAGCTTGGATGTGATGTTTCTTTTATTATCAGCGTCGAACTTTTTTTATCAAACTTGACCTTATTCAAATACAATTTTTGACATTACCGTCAAACAAGACGTAGTCGAGCCTTCATACTAATAGTTAGAAGTCACAACTAGCTTAAATCGGGTAAGACCTTGGTCAGTAACGTAGTCTCAGCCCAACAAGCCTGTTATAACGTCTCAATCATGTCAAAAGTTTGGTAGGTATGTCAGATCGCCCTGACATCTACCAAAATCGCAATACAACGTTGAAACTTCAAGATGTGTTAGATATTTAGTACGTGTTTGCGTGTTTTTGGGATATTAGTTATAAGGCGCTTGGTCGCAATAAATAATCGACAAAAACCTCGTATGGTATTCGGTGGTGTTTACTTTCACGGATGCTGTTGGGTGATATCAACTTTATCGCGAAAATATGACCGACGTTAAGGTACAATAGGGCTTTTGATCAGGACAACGCATACACACTTTGAAATATCCGGCCAAATCCTATTTAATTATTCCCATTTGCCAGAATTTGTCCAAAAACCAACAAACTAGACCTAACACCATGCAAAGATTATGTTGGAATATATGATTGATTCTTGTGCCTTTGTTGGCGTAATGTAGGCTTACACATAATTAAACTGTTACAATTCTACGCACGGGGTTCTTATTTATAAACATTAGTTACTTAGATTGTATGCTTTACAATGTATATGTTAAGGCAAATGACTTTATTTAATCGGGTTTGATTTGTAACTCATGACCACTGGATCCTGTTTTGTTATATTGAACGTACACTTTACAAGAACCAGTTACAGAAGGTGTTTTTGGTCAACACACCTAGTTTATGAAACACACCTCGCCTTCAGCTTATTGTGCTATTTTTGCGTCTTGAGTAACGACTCTTGAGTTTGTCTGCTCCTTTCCAGGCCAAAATAATAATTACGCACTTAATTAACCCGCGTATCGAGAAATTTTAATCCCATTTAAGCAAAAGAAATGCGGGTGGTCAAACCTGTTTTGCGACAGAATGAGTTTATATCTACTACGTCCTGCACCATTTTATAACGGTCAGGTTCTGTGATGTCGGTCCAAAACAGATCTGGATATAAGCACTACAGAGATTCCACAATTGTGCGGGACGGTTTACGGTTCGGTTTGCACAAAACAAAAGTTTGAATTTGCTGTGCAAAAACGCCAGTTACAAAGAATCTAATATATTTTATTTTACTTATCATATTGTGTTTATCAAAAGTGGGAAATATTGAAAATAAAAACTAAGAATTAATTAGGCCAGTCTTTAATTAAAGTTTACTAATTTTGCTTTAGAGCAAAGTGCACTGTGTTTATTGTTCACTAAAACCAAGAAAACGACAATGACTATACGAAATCGATATAACAGATAAACATTTACTTAAAATTCCGAACTGTATACCAATTTTGGACTAATATAATCTCTATTTGAAATAGCTTTTAGCGTTTTTTAAATATCAAATTTGCAATAATACTGAGAATTACGTCTGAGACAAGAGTAAATAACGTTTTCAAAATCATTTATTTTGGGATTCGTAGTTTTCTCTTTACTTTACAGTGCTCAGGTAAATATATTTGTTTTGAAAGAAAATAGATTTCTATCTCAATTTATCGATGATTCATTAAATGTAGCTTCGCCTCTTTTTTAAGTCCAAAACCGTGCTGTTGTTCAACCATATCTTTGTAAAAATATTCTAACCGTGTTGGATTTGAATGAAGTCAGATATCAAAGTAGAACAAAAACATGTTATCTCTGTGGCGGTAAACGGTCACGGTGAGACATCTCAACACAACTATTCGACGGATTAACACGTGTCCATAGTCGGGTTTACGGTGATATTGCAGTGTGTTGTATAATTTTTTTATCGAGCCAAGTATCGAATTGTGATAAGTCCGTCACTAAAATCGCTTTTGTATAGTTGGTATATGTTTCGGTCGCGTATACAATTCGGTCACGCGATCTTAATGTGCTGTATACATGACAAACGCATTTGTAATATTTGTTCTTTGACCCATCTTCCAATAGATCAATCGAAACTACCCGCTTGCTATTAAGTTGTGTACTTGCAAGGTACTTTACAAACTTTGAAAAAACTATACTCGTACCTACAACCCTTTGGCCAAAAAGCTACGCACTGAAATACCACACTAATCTCTCGGACAACTATATTGCAACTATAATAGCTACATTTCCATGTGCAGGAACGTGCGGTCGGATATTTGCAGCAAGATTGGAACCTCAAACAATAACTTCTGTCAACTACCCAGAGAACTACCCTTCCAAACATAATTGCTGGTGGTTCATTACTGCGCCTGCAAGACAAGCCGTGGTGCTGGAGTTTACAGAGTTTGCTACAGAAGCTTGCTGTGATAAACTAAAGGTAAAGCTGGTGTAAAATACCTGATTGTCTGTCATACACGAAGTACAGGTATTTAAATTTTAAAATATAAATGGTAGGATTTGAAGTATAATGTTTTATATTTATTATATGTATGTTTTATTACAGTTTATGGATAAACGGGGAAGTTACACGGGCAATTGTCAGATTACATCCAATTCATCGTGAAATTACCGTTACTATTTTAGTATGTTCTGTGTACGTTCTTTAGTTTTTTTCTTTAGTAAAACCATACAAC
The DNA here is from genome assembly GCA_000149265.1 of Ciona savignyi. Classification (NCBI taxonomy): domain Eukaryota; kingdom Metazoa; phylum Chordata; class Ascidiacea; order Phlebobranchia; family Cionidae; genus Ciona; species Ciona savignyi. Next base: position 117,968 of record CH001659.1, on the reverse strand, counting down.
ACACTATGTTTGGACGATTTTTTTTACAGAGTCAAGTTTCGAACCCATGATAGGCTCGTCACTTGGACCGTTTTTTGGTTTATAGTAGTCGGTATATGTATTGGTCGCGTCAACCATTTGGCCACACGACCGTACTATGTTTAGACGATATCCATTGAGTGCCTTGACCAGTAAAAAACGGCTA
>CH001659.1:97843-109796 GCA_000149265.1 Ciona savignyi | reverse complement strand
AATAAAAAGGAGAGCGTTGGTGACGTTTTCGCAGCAGGCGGTTATGCTTCGTGTTCACCAAAGCATGAATCCATCTGTGCCTGCTGAGGACACGATAACGAAAAAGGCGGAGAAACTAGTTGCGTATGCCCTGCTTTGATGAATATCATACACTTTGAGAATATTGGAAATAGTATTTGTGTTTGTGTGCTTTTGTATGCCCTTTTTACACTTCCTTCACTGTTCTTTTTTATACTTTTCACTGTTTTAGTTCTACAAAACTCTAAAAACTTCAATGCGTTTTGGTTCATTTTTTCATAATATAGTTAGAATAAAGGAAAATTTCAATTAGGAATAGTAAAAAAACTACTAAAGATAAAAATACAGTTCACATTTTCCTGAGTACAAAAACTATTAGACAGCATTCCAATTTTTATATCATTTGGGCATACCAATAATTAGTGAGTATTTCGTTTGTCAGTGCACCTCAAATTTTTCAAAGTCGAGCAGAATTTTCTTTACATATAAAGTCGTGTTCACTAAAATTTACGTAAAATATTTTTTATTGGAGGTAGATTCTAGGTATGTGGCTTGTTTAAAAGAGAGGTAAATTATCTTTCCAACCATATTAAATATTAAATCATAGCATAAACTTTTGAAAAACTGTGCTAATTTGAAAATGACTAAAAAATAAAAAAAACACTGCGGTACAGCATGTATGAATTAATGCATTTAACCGGTAGTTAAAGAGTTAAGCATTACATGAAATGACTGACTTGTTTAGGCATTACATGAAATGACCGACTTGTTTAGGCATTACATGAAATGACTAACTTGTTCAGACATTACATAAAACAAGAGAGTTTTGTAAGCATGGCCTAAACATGTTATTATTAGAAACTGTTTAGAAATTGAATTTCTTGAGACTCTAGTGAGACTCTAATTGTTACATTGATTCAGATTTACGAGAAAAGGCAGATCCTTGGTAGTTTGGCTGGTAGACTACGAAGATGGAGAGCTTATAGGAGCAATGGAAATCAGCTACAACTTCTCTTTTTTTCCGACAACTCGGTTGCTCGAACTGGATTCACCGCAACGTTTAGTTCAGGTGCAGTAAACAGTTATTTGGAATTTTTTGTTTTGATAGGAGGATAGGATAGCATATTCATGTTTATCCTTGCGAATGAGAAAATCAATTGGGTTAACACACAGGCAATCATCAGATCACCTCACGCCCAATCGTCAGATCACCTCACGCCCAATATGCTGGGTTCAAGCCATGTTCGTTAAGTGCCTTGCCCAAGGATGCAACCGACTAGCTAGTTTTCAGTTTAGAACCTTTAACCTTCTGGTAGAAAGACGTCGCACTAAACCACCATACTAACCAGTCGCACAAATTCAAGAACAATTTATTATTATTTCACAATTCATCATCATTTTAAACTTTCTACACACTGTGATAGCATGAAGCCTGATGAAACATGAAAATCAGGAATTGATAGATTCTGAAAGGTTTTAAAATATTATTATCAATTTAAACACTCAAAAGTTAAAAACTTTGTGTTTTCTTCCCAAATTTTAAAAACGACTAATTTAATTGTGTAAAACTATTTAAAAATACAAATTGTTGACTCAATATGGTAGAATCATTTGGTCAATACGCTGGGTTCAGGCAATGTCCGTTAAGTGTCTTGCCCAAGGACACAACCGACTAGCTAGCGACCAGTTGCAACTTTTCGATTTAATGGCTACACACTTAACCGCCAGACTAACCAGCTGGACTTAAAAAAGCTTATTCAATATCTTCACTCTATCAACTACATTGGCTTCTTTACATAGGCTGTGAACATATGGTATTCAGACGATTGTTTGTTTTGCATAAACCAAGTGTTGCTTAAACCCAAATGGGTTGAACCAAACAAAACGAAAGCAATGTGTCTTTTATGTAAAGCACACTGCAATAGCTCCGATACATTGACTGTGGACATGTGGTAATCTGATGAATTATGTTTTAGCGTCACCTGTGTTTTCTTACAGTATGTATAAGCTGGGTATGGTATTACAAAATTGTATAACAAGAACCATAGTTTAGGATTGGATAGGAAATTTATATTTATCTCCGTAAATGGACACAATAGTGGGGTTAACACACGGGCAATCGTCAGATCACCTCGCTCCCACCGTTGGGTTACTGTAACTATTGCAGTGTGCTCTGTATTATTCACGTGTTCCTTTAATTTGGTAGAACCAATTAATCCACTGGGTTTACGCAATGTTCGTTAAGTGTCTTGCCTAAGGACACAACGGACTAGTAAGCGACCAGTTTCGAACCTGCAAACCCTCGACTGAAAGGCGACGCACTAACCCACCAAACTAATCAGCGGGTTTAATCATGCCAGATAGCTTAGTTGGCACTGCCTATTAACTAAAAGTTTGAAAGATTGACACATCTTGGTTAGCTGGTCACTTGTCCAAAACACTTTGCGAACATTGGCTGAATCCAGTGGATTAATTGGTTATTTAAAACTAAAAAAATTTCTCTCATACACAACATGATATGAAAGCTTCCATTGCCTGTTGACAGGTGCAAGGTAACGCTACAATACATACCTTAAATTATTCTATGATTAAGATTCTTTTATAACCCGATGTCTTTTTTCACAAATAAATTGATTTAGTTTTTCAAAATCAACTGAATTTTTAATAAATTGTTGAACAGTCACTCCAAAACGAACAACAACAACATCAACTACAACGTCAACAACTGTGTCAACGACCACGACAACCGTGCGACCTGTGACAACTACAACACCGCGTGCCACAAAAGCGCCAATTGCCGCAACCTCTCCAGGAGCCACTCAATCCACAAATGGAAATCTAGGTTTTTTAAAAAATCTAGGTTTTTTTTAGATAGGATTTAAATAATTATGTTTTATCCCAATTAATTGGAAATCATAATGGGTGTTTGCATGGAAAATTGTTAAATTATCTCACGTTTACTTTAAGAAACATTCTCACATATAATCGTCAGACTACCTGCACCTACCACCCGGTTACCTGAACTATTAAAGTGTGTGGTATATGATTGATACATTTCATTTAAAAATTTAAAATTATTTTAAGTTCAGATAGGATTTACGTATTTATATTTTATTCCTGTAAATGGGAAATGTAAAAGGGGATTAACACACGGACAGTCGTCAAATTACCTCGCCCTCACTGTTGTTTTACCGGAGCAATTGTGGTGTGTTGTGTATGATTAAGAGGTTCCATTTATTTTAATAGAACTGTATAATAATCTGGGTTCAGGCGCTGTTGGCTAAGTGCGTTGCCAGAGAAACATCCGACTAGCTAGCCACCAGTTTTGATTTTTTAACTTAAACTATAGTTTTGCCGCTCTATCCTGTCTCTTTCACTTAAACTAATAAAGCCTTTCTTCTTAAATTTAAGAAAGGGCGAAAAAAACTAAGTAATTCAGATTTGCATAAGGCCACCTCTAAACAATCATTTAAAATCACCTTCACAGTAAGAACATGCGGTTTTCAAACAACTGCAACACCAGAACCGGAGATCCTAACTTCTCCGAATTTCCCGAGTTCATACCCCAGCAACTTGGAGTGCCGATGGGGCATTGAGAGCCCAGTTGGGCTGACCGTCCAACTGACCGTTGGATACCTGGAAACCGAGTTGTGCTGTGACTACCTTGTGGTATGTTTTCAATGGTTGGTTGTGTGTTTATTGTCGGACAGATTAGTCTGGTGGTTTGGTGCGTTGTCTTTTAGGCCGAGAGGTTGGATGTTCGAAACTGGTTGCTAGCTAGTCGGTTGTGTCCTTAGGCAAGGCACATGACGGATAATACCTGAACCCAGCAGATTCAGGCAGACATTGTCGAACCCAGCAGATTAACTCTACTAAATTAAAGGAACATGTGAATCATACACAGCACACTGCAATAGCTCTGGTAACCCGGCGATGGGCGCAAGGTAATCTGACGCTTGCCTGTGTTTTAACCCTCTTGGTTTTTTCCATTCACGGGGATAAACATGAATATCCTATTCCATATAGCAAGGGCATGACATGAATTTAAGGCAATTACATAATAAACAAAAGAATTTACAACGAATGTTACAGTTGCATATGAGGAATGTATTACTTGAATCTAACTTTATCCGTCTGAATAGTATTGTGGTTTAAAAACAACCACAAGTGTTCTTACCAATTATGGAATAGGTTTAATTTGCATCCAAGGGCACTAGTTTATTTAGTTTATTTTTGTTCTAATTACAAAAGGTAGAAAAAAACACTATATGCAAAAAAACTCCTACAAAATACCAAGTAATAAAACACATTGCAATAGCTTTAGCAACTCCACCACAGAAACCCTGTATTCTAATGAGTGTTCATTATAACGTCCCTCACCAAAGTTTTCCAAATATTTTATCCAAAAAAATGATAAACGCCTCTCTCAATTTTCCTTTTTCTTTGCTCTTTCAGATTATGGTAGGTAATTCGGAAGTGGGCAGGCTTAGAGGGACCTTACATACCCCGGTTACCTACCTCTCCACGGTTGGTATTACTTTGAGGTTTGTCACCGATAGTTCAATCACTCGGAAAGGATTTCAACTTGTGTACAGAAGTGGTGAGATGTTTTATTGTGATGGTTATCTGATTGAACAGCTAGAAATCCGACCAAAAAGTGTAAATTTGACTGAAAAGTTTGGTGTGTTAATTCGGTGCCTTTCAGTCGAAGGGTTGCAGATATGAAACTGGTCGTTAGCTTGTCGGTTTGGTCCTTGGGCAAAGCACTTAATGAACCTTGTCTAAACCCAGTAAAAGACTGGGTTCTATTTAATTAAAGGAACGTAACAAAAATACAAAAAAAAAACACTTTAGTAGCTCCCGTTTAACCGAACAGTGGGTGTGGGGTGATCTGACGATTGCATGTGTGTTAACCTTCTTGGTTTTCCCATTGACAGGAATAAACATGAATAACCTATCCTTAAAACTAACAACCATATTTTTTCAGAATATATTATGAATTAACTTCAGACATGTTGTTTTTTCCAGCATTATTTAATGAGTAACTAGATAATGGCAATGTGGTATTTATATCAATGCATTAAGGGATTCTTAAAATTTAATTCTGCATTTTTAATGACGTTTATTTAAAATTAATTTGTTTTTAACAGTTGATCCTTCACAACCATATATCACCTCTGGCTATCCCTTGTAAGTTTGACTTTGCATGACTTGTTTTAAAATGTCTGTCTTAAGATATGCCTGACTATTTAGCTTAATTATAAAGCACTAAAGTTCTGCCCAAAAAGTTGAGGGATCAAAACCAGCCGCTAGCTGGTCGGTTGTGTCCTTGTAAAGGCAGTGTCAGCTTAAAGGTTGTGGGATCGAAACTAGCCGCTAGCAAGTCGGTTGTGTTCTTGTAAAGGCACCGTCAGCTGAAAGGTTTTAAGATAGAAACTAGCCACCAGCTAGTCGGTTGTGTTCTCGGAAGACACTGTCAGTTGAAAGGTTCTGGGATTGAAATCAGACGTTATCTAGTCAGTTTTGTCTTTGTAAAGGCATGATCGGCTAAAAAATTGTTAGATTGATACCAGTTTGTAAGTCGGTTAGTACCTTAATTTTTTTAACTGTTACGCAATATTCTTCTTTAGCCATAGACTTTAGTTCACGAAAGTCCAGGCGTATGTGATTTCTATGCCTGTGATTTTTGTGTCATCGAACACAGATGTTTTAATTATACCAGTCCAATAAACTAACCCTTTTTATTTAACCCCTTCATTTTATCCGTTTATTTCACCCTTTTTCTTACCCCACAGGCAGTTGTTGCGCTGATGGCACAGCAACCCCCACGCTCCAGTATTTGCAAACCCCAAATTATCCGATCGCTTACCCAAAATATTTGGACTGTGATTGGCGGCTCACGGCAGGCCCTGGAAAACAAGTCGAGTTCACAGTTCTGCAGGGAAAGTCGGAAGAATGCTGTGATTACTTGGAGGTAAGTAATCTGATGACTACCTGTGTCATAAGGGGGAACAACAGTTGCTGCTAGATTATAGATCAAGTCAGGCTGAATAGCTTGCTGGGTAAGTACATCACTTTTTAGCTGAAGGGTTGCTAGTTTGAAACTGGTCACTAGATTATGAGTTGTGTCCTTGGTCAAGGAACTAAACGGACACTGGATAAATTTAGTGGATTAATGGGTTGTACTAAAAGTGTACTAAACTACTAAAGTGGGTTGTACTAAAAATACTTTAATTTGGTAGAACCCATTAAACCTTTTCAGGTAATGTCCGTTAAGTGCCTTGGTTCAGGTAATGTCCGTTAAGTGCCTTGCCAAAGGACACAACCGATCAGTTAGTGACCAGTGATGTACCTGCAACACTTCGGGTGAAAGGTGTCGCACTAACACACCAGACTAAAGTCAAACAAACTAATCGGTCGGATAAATTCTATTTTTCATTAGATTTTTGACGGGAATCGCAGTCTTGCCATTGTAAAAGGGGAAATTACAAGGCCACAAAGGTTCATATCTACACAAGGATTTCTACGAGTTCGTTTTCACTCTGATGTTTCCGTGGCCGAAAAAGGTTTCAGGACAAGTTATAGGGAAGGTGGGTCTTTATTCTTGTGCACACTCATATATCTTGTCACAATTAAAAGTCATGTCCACATGAAGTAATAGCCATAAACAGCCAACAAATTTTCATTTGACATTTTCTTAAAAATTGAGTACTTAAATCGCATGCGTACTCAAATAATAAGAAAGTCTGAAGCCTGCCCTGAAGCGTTTTTAACCACTGGTGGAATTTCATTTCAGGAGGTTTTTCTTTTTCCACTTAAATATAATCAATCTGGCTCCCCTTAGTAATAAGTCAAGCTTGCACACTTTTAGTCCACATTTTAATTTGAACAATTTTGATTTTTCTGTGGTAATGTAAGGTTTAATATCTCTATCAGACAGTGTCTATTAACTGGCATGTTATAGCGTACTGCACTGTGTAGTTTGTGCTAGGGTGTACCTGTGTAGTTTGTGTGTGCGATTCTGTAATCACGAAATAAGCGATCAACAACACACACAAAGACGGGAAAGGGAAAAAGACAATATATACGATCTCCACAGTGTTTTAACTACTGTAGTTTTGCCATTTTATCCTGTCTCCTTGTCTTTTATTAATTATGCCATTCTTCTTTATTGTATTGCAGGGGTGAAAAAATAAACTAAATGGTAACCCTCCTGTCTTTTTTAATTTGTTTGAACTATTACAGTATGTGGTTGGATAATTTGTCCAACAGATTAGTCTGGTGGACTAGTGTGTCGCTTTTTAGCCGAAGGGTTGCTGGTTCGGAACTGGTCGCTAGCTAGTCTGTTGTGTGCTTGTGCAAGGCACTTAACGGACATTGCCTGAACCCAGTAGATTAATGGGTTTTACCAAATTGAAGGACCATGTTAATCATACGCAACACACTGCAATAGCTCCAGTAACCCGATGTGATCTGACAATTGCCTGTGTGTTACCCCCTTGGTTTTCCCATTTACAGGGATAAACATGAATATCCTCTTTTCTATCCTATCTAAAGATTAGCATTTTAATCTCGAGTTTTTTTACCCACAGTTGATTTGTTTTCTACAACTGCAATACCAACAAGCACATTAGAAACAACAACTGCATCCACAACAACTGTCACAACAATAAATACAAACGGAAGTATGTCTTTGTTTTGATATTTTCTAGTATAATATAACCCAGGTTATAAGCTAATTTTTAAAAGATATACAACTTTTTTTAAACCCAGCCAAGTTTCAAACCCATAATGCATTCGTTACTCGACCGTTTTTGTATAAGAGTCGGTATTTGTATCTGTTGCAATAACCATTCGGACACACGACCATACAAAGATTTACATTTTGTATAACTACCTGAATATAAGCTCCATTTTCTCTGGTCCAATGGTTTATCTAAAATGATTCTAACCCCTATTCACCCTGGTTAATGTACTTTAAGAGAATCCAAATCTCTTATATTTTAAAGGACCATATTAAAATATAGCAATAAGCATTACTATATTTACGGACCACAAGGTGCAATTTAAATCATTTTTCTTACAAAAATTGATGGTGTGCCTAAAAGCCACTGCACCTAATGTGTAGATCAATTATTGCTTCATGCTATATTGCATCATTCAACACCATTACCAGCCCTATTGTTTTATAACTGAACCATCATCTTATGTAATAAACATAAACTGTTATATCATATTGCCTCGTGTGCCTTATGTGTTAAAAAAGGCAATCAAAACCATTTATTTACATTATCCGTAAAATACTGTAACAAACTAAATTGTTGTTTCTTTGTAGCATTAATAGTTTAAACGAAAATGTCCTATCATATACAACAACTATAGTAGCTCTGGTAATCCAGTGGTGGGCTAGAGTTATTCTGACAGTTACCTGTGTAAGAACGCACACATATGGAAACAAGATAATCTAATTTAAGACAAGTTAGTCTGGAAAACTTAAGACAAGATAATCTGACTTTTAACTACATATAGATAAAATATACGAAAAAAATCCGTAGCTGTTATAACATATACTGGCAACTTGTGTTACTCCATTAAATAAATATGTTATAAGCACCGCAAAATTACCCTTTTTTAACCTCTTACCCCTATTTTAGCCCCATCATGTTCTGGAAACCTTGAAGCTTCTGAGGCACCCCAGGTTATCACTACCCCCAATTATCCAGAAGGGAATTACCCTAAAAGAGTCAACTGTATGTGGGTGATTTCTGCCCCTATAGGAGAGACCGTGCGGGTTTTAATTCACGATTTTGCATCAGAACCATGTTGCGATAAATTAAGGGTAAGCTCTGTTCTAATTGTTTTGTAACATATGATAGGATAGGATATTTATGTTTTTCCTGTAAATGGGAAAAATCAGGGGGGTTAAAACACGGGCAATCGTCATATCACCTCGTGCTTATTGCCAGGTCACCAGAGCTATTGCAGTGTGTTGCAATCAGTTTTGAACCTTAAACTTTTTAGTTGAAAGGTGTCGATTTAAGTCTAAACTACCAGACTAACCGCTCGGACTGTTGATCGCTTTAAAACTAGGGCTGCGAATTAACGGTTAATTTGAAAAACGGTTAACTGATGTAACAATAATCGGTTAACCGTTAACCGATTTTCTTTAGGCTACTGTCAAATCGGCCCCGTTTTTGGAAAAGAAAGTTATAGGTCGGGTAGCCGTTCGTCGAGTAAACAAGCCGCAGATCGTGGCGCCGTTGCCTTTTGTCTTGCCGCGGTGATTACAGATAAGGAAATTGGCGCGAATCCAAGATCACATGTATTTACCGCGATTGTGATTACTCCTATCGGTGGTTCGAACTATTTTACCGGAACAAAAATGAACAAACAAACTTGATTTGCTACGGCTAAAACAAGGAATTGCTCAGAAAGTATATTAACAATGACGTGCATATCCCGTTTGAATAATTACGGAGAAATGCGTAACTATGTAATTTCGATTTGACGTCCATAACGCAATTCCAATGTCCGTAATTACGTAACTGAACATAATTTCATAATTATGCCCAGCTCTATGCATAGCATTTAATGCAAACTACAGTTGTCAGACAGCTATTTCACGTCAGAAAAGCGTGCGTCGTAGCAACCAACGAACAGATAAGAGTTTAATAAAAAAGAGTTGGTAAAAAACGGTTAAAATTTGACGTGACGGTTAACCATAAAAAAGGTTAACCGTGGTTAACCGTTAATTTTTCGCACTCCTATTTAAAACTCATTTAATCGCTTTAAAAGGCATTTTTAATAATGAGGCTAGAGGTGTATGAATTAAACTATCCAATTCTATTTACTAATTAAATAATTTCATGGACGTTTTTATAGACTCTCTTTTTGATTTTTTTATGTTTCTATTTTTCAGCACATTTTTATCATAGAAACAAAAAAGTATATACTAAATCTAAACTATACGTTTCCTAGAAATAATTTTACTTTCAGATTTCCAATTCGGATGGTTCTGTCATTGCGTTGTTATCCGGTCGATTAAATGGTCCTGCAAGCTACGTGTCCAATTCCAATCGAATTATTTTAAACTTCTTTACCGATGGCTCTGATGAAAGGGCAGGCTTCAGACTTTCCTATTATTTAAGTAAGCATGCTATTTAAGAACCAGATTTTTAAGAAAATGTCAAAGTAAAATTTGTTGGCTGTTTATAGCTATTACTTCATGTGGATATGACTTTTAATTGTGATGATATTAGAGATACCACTGGGTTGGAGCAATGTAAAGTAGCTTGCTCAGGTGCACAGTAATACACCTCAAGCTTAGAGTCGAGTGGCTGGAGCTATTACAGTGTGTGGATAATTAGACATGATTTTTATTTTGAACGATTCATTAGATACAACTGGGTTGGAGCAATATAAAGTGGCTTGCATAGGTGCGAAATAATGCACCTCATGCCCACAAGTAAATTGCTAAAACTGTTTCTATTCGCCTAACCAAACAAAACTGTCATTTTCGAGCATAAAATACAATCGAACACAAAATATCCGTTACATATTGAAACCACGTAGGCAATAAGCAGTCCATCAGCTAGTATAATGTGTCTTGTTCTGCAGACAATATCGCTGCCACCGTGGAGCCTTCTGTCATATCTACTGACCCAGCAGACGGTATGATAATACTGAATTTAATTTTTCTATTTGGTTTTAATCTACCTTAATCCAGTGGATAAGATTGTATGACCTAACAGTTTTCCTTTTTTAACTTCCTATCTATCCATTTTTTGCATGGATTTTTCCCTTAATAAACTTAACTAAGTTGCATGATTATACTAAATGTGCCTTGTTTGAAGGAATAATCCAGAATAAACAGACATTTTAATCAAAACGTTTCACATTAATATTTGTCCGACAGATTAGTCTAGTGGTTTACTACGTCGTCTTTCAGCCGAAGGTTTGCAGGTTCAAAACTGGTCGCTAGTTAGTCAGTTGTGTCCTTGGGCAAGGCAAATAACGAACATTGCTCGAACCCAACGGAATAATGGGTTCTAGTAAATTGAAGAAACATGTGAATCATACATAACACACTGCAATAGCCCAGGTAAGCCGACGGTGGGCACGGGGTAATCTGACGATTGCCCGTGATTTAACACCCTTGGTTTTTTAACTCAGGGTGATAAACATAATTATCCTATACAATTTACTAATGGTGTGTCCATTAGTGAAATTGCTTTATACAGAACGTTTTAAGCCAGAAAGTTGATTAAAACTGTGTAAAATAGAGTTTTCCCATGAATGGAGATAAACGTAAATATCCTATTCCACATCATTGAATACGTGGTTTTTATTAAACTATAACCATGTTTCCTCAGGATGCAGGTTTAATGTGGAAGCCACCCCAACAGTACAAATATTAATATCGCCAAACTGGCCGGATTTCTATCCCGTTAACCTTAACTGCAACTGGACGTTACTAGCTCCTCCTGGTGGGCAGATTGAGGTCGAGTTTACGTCAGTTAACACAGAAGAATGCTGCGACAGAATCATGGTAAGATTTTTGAATATTCTCACATGTAACTTCATTCCGCAAAGGGTAGATTGCTTACTCCATTATTTGGGTTTAATTAGTCAAACCGGTTAGTCTAGTGGTACAGTGATTTTTATATTTAATTTAATGGACATTACCTAAATCCAGTGGAATGATTGGTTCTACAAAATTAAAAAACGTATATATCATACACAACACACTGCAATAGCTTCAGTAACCCAACCTTGGGCGCGAGGTGATCTGACGATTGCCCGTGTGTTAACCCCCTTGGTTTTCTCATTCACGGGGATAAAGATGAATAGCCTATCCTATCCTAATAAAAACTCTAGAACCTGGGGATCTAAACAGCTATTCTCACAATTACCACCCACCTATCATGGATACTAC
>CH001659.1:74390-88271 GCA_000149265.1 Ciona savignyi | reverse complement strand
CATTCATGATTCGGAGAACAGACAGGGCTTTATGGCTTCAGTCTATCTTGTAACAGGTGAAACAGGGGAACTTTTTTAAAGTATTTTTATTAACTTTGATTTAAATAATTTCCCAATTCTGGCCCCATTAATGTTTTATTTCATATGAGGGTTATAGTTCGAGTGTGTTTTTTTATGATTTTATTTTACCGCACGGTGGGCGCGAGTGATCTGACGATTGCCTGTGTGTTAACCCCCTTGGTTTTCCCATTCCCGGGGATAAACATGAATATCCTATCCTATTTTATGTGTACATACTTACATGTTGTCATTACTGTAGTTTTGCCATTTTTGTAAATGTGGTCAAAGTGAAAATCAAACTCCGCACTGATTTGGTCATATACTCGGTTCTTATCCACTGGACCACATTACAAAATGTAAGGATAGGATATTTAGGTTTCCCTGTGAATAAAAAAACCAAGGGGTTAACACACAGCAATTGTCAGATCACCTCGCGCCCACGTTCCGTTACTGTAGCTATCACATTGTGTTGTGTATTATTCACATGTTACTTTAAGCAGAACCTATTGATCTACTGGATTTAGGCAATGTCAGTTAAATGCATTGCCTAAGGATACAAACAACTAGCTAGCGACCAGTTTCGAAGCTGCTACCATTCGGCTAAAAGACGACGCACTAACCCACCAAGCTTATCTGTCAGTCAGAAATAAGATGACATGTGCTCATCGTCAAGTTCCATAAGCTATTGAAACATGTTAAATACAATCTGGCAACATTGCTGAAGTTTTTGTTAAACCAATCAATCCACTGGTTTAGGCAATGTCAGGTAACTGAGCTAATGGAACTTAAATTACCAGAACAACGAACTCTGGACACTGGATCTTGTGGACATACCTCGGTTGCCACCGAAACTTCACGTTTCTTTCACTCCCCCAACTATCCCCACGATTACAACCCCAATTCTGATTGTCACTGGCTCCTGGTGTCAAGTGAACGCTTCCGACAGTTACGACTCCGTGTGGTGGACTTGAGGGTGGAGGAATGTTGCGATTATGTGGAGGTATAGATTGCTGATGTTACTTGGAGATTCTTTGGGGGTATGGCGAATGTTATCTAGGTTTTTTTTGGAGTATGAGTTATATTACCTGAGATTTTTTGTGGTATAGGTGGTTTTACAAGGGGTCCTTTGGGGGATTTTACAAGGGTTTTGGGGGATGGGTGATATTACCCTGGATTTTTTGGGGTATTGGTAATGTTACATTGGGATTCTTTGGGGTGTTGGTTGTTTTATTCTTTGAAATAAATATTTAAATGAAATTTTTTTATAATTTTGTGTAGGTTTAATCCCCAAAATAAACTGCCATTCGTTTTTCATGTTTTTCTGTTTCTTGAAAATGTATTGAAATGTATTTATTTTCACATATTATGTGTTTTTATTTCTTATTGGTAAAAAAATGTTTTTATTTCTTATTGGTAAAAAAATGTTTTTATTTCTTATTGGTAATGGCTAATGTGATCTAGGGATTTTTTAGGGGTTCAGGTGATTTTACAAGGGTTTTATGGGGTTACTACGTGAAATTCTTTGGGAGTATAGTAATATTACCTGAAGATTCTTTAGAGACTGGTGTTATCTGTGGATTTTTGTGCTATGGGTGATCTAAGTAGGGTTTATTTTGCATATGGGTAATAATAATAGTTTATTTCGCGTAGAATAATATATTATTCTGGCCTTATGTTCGTACAGATAATATAACAAGGGATTCTTTGGAGTATAGGCAATAGTACTGTGGGCTTATTTAAGTCCATGCGGCATTATGGGGGTTTCCTTTGGTAATAGGTGATATACTTGGGCTTATTTGTGGTAATGGTGAAATAATTGTTTTTGAAAATACTGCAATAAAACCGAACAGAAACCTTTAACTTGGCAATTCTACATAATATTATTTGTGTAACTAAAGCATAGTTAGAACATACTGCATTTTAGGTTAGGATAGGAAAGGATATTCATGTTTATCCCCATGAATGGGAAAACCAAGGGTGTTCCTTCAATTTAGTAAAACCCATTAATCCGCTGGGTTTAAGCAATGTCCGTTAAGTACTTTGCCCAAGGACACACTTACTAGCTAGGGTCCAGTTTCCCACCTGCAACCCTTTGGCTGAAAGGTGAATCATTAAACCACCAGACAAATCTGTCGGAGGTTTCTATATCATTTCTGTAGTAAGTAATTTAATTTTTATCGCAATTCAACATATCCTAAAGAGTGCCAACCCTAAAAAGTTCCATTCGGATTTGATGCATGAGGTGTTTTTATTAGTTTCTATAGAAAGGAAAAGATATAAACTGAGTAACACCTTCACAGGTAAGAGATGGTCGCAACCAGAATGGTCCACTTTTAGCTCGACTGACTCGACGTCCTTCCAACCCCTTTACCTCCACCACCGGTGCTCTGTACCTCCGTCTAGTGAGCGATTCTGCTTCTAATTATCGCGGTTTCAACGCCACCTATGTGCTAGGTCAGTATTTGTGTTTTTATTTTTTATTTAAAAAAGGGAGGTCAATTTTTGTAATTTTTTTATTCTTTTTTAATTTGGGATTAACTGAAAGGTATTTTTACGATTGTGTTGAATATGACAAATTTCCCTAGAAGGTAGGTTGTGTCGTAAAGAAAATGCATTAAAAAGATAGTGGACCTCATATACTAAATTATTAATAAAAAATCCATGTGTGTATTCTCTTGAACCTAAGTGTAAAAGTAGATTGTGTTCATGGGAATAAGAAGGTAATGATCCAAGAAGAAATATTGTAAAATTATTTCATAAAAAATATAAGTGCAATTGGATAAGATTTTGGAAGGAGATTACGTTAGGAGTAAGTGAGTTTTGGAAACGTTACATTGTTGCCCCACTACTCTCCCGCATGTAAAAAAAATTGCTTATCGGAAAAGTTTAAAAAAATGATACTAATTTTAAAAATAAGTTTAAAAAAAATTCATCTAAATATTTGTCATCCAACAGAACCACTGGACCGGCAATGCGGTGTTACCATACCAACCACAACCAGACCTTCTCAGTTAAAGTCGGAAAACTACCCGGAAAATTACGCCAACGGCGTCACCTGTTCCTGGACACTGGAGGCGCCAAGGGGCTACAGCGTACAACTCACTATAACAGATATGGAAATGGAAACGTGTTGCGATTATATTGAGGTGCTGATCTGACAGAACAGTTCCATGTTTTATTCCCGTGAATGGGTGACACAGATTTAGACACAATTTAGTAGAACCATTTAATCCGCTGGGTTCAGGCAATGTCCGTTAAGTGCTTTGCCGAAGGACACGACCGACTAGCTAGCGACCAGTTTTGAACCTGCAACCCTTTGACGGAAATACGACAAACTTACCCACTAGACTAATCTGTCAGATTACCTTGTGTCCACCGCGGGTACCAGCTGTTGCAGTATGTTCTATAATTTGTGCCATACTTTACACTCACATAAAAGAAACTAGACGGAAAAATAACAGTCATTAAAATGTCAGAATAAAGAACATATATAAGTTTAAGTATGCTTAGCGCTAAGGTTATACAGCAGTGTTCTGCAACAAGTGTGCTACTGCACACTACCGTGCCGCAAGACATTGCTAGTGGTGCCATGGGGAAATAATCAAAAATTTTTAAACTCAATAAAAAATATATTAGTTTTTTGCAAATTTGATTATGACGGCAATCAGACACTTTGCTAATATAATATTAAAGATATTTAGCTTGTCAGAAGACCTCCCATTGTATAATTTTTTACTGCAATGTGCCGTCAAATTTAGTACATTTTTGAATGTGCCTCGGGTAAAAAAGGTTGGGGAACACTGATATAAAGTATAATTTTAATAAAATATTCTTTTCTAAGTGCTGCTATATGCATTACTGCACACTTCATGCCAGACAAAGCCAATACAACCTTTTAATTTGCCGTTTGCGTCAAGAATTAAAAAAAAATGATTGCTTTCAGTTATTTGATGGTGCCGACCAAAGGTTGATCCAAAAGATCAGTTTGGACTTCCTCTCTTCAGATCTGGTTTTAAACTCCACAACCAACAAAATGACGGTTCGGTTTTTCTCTGATGCCAGTGTCAACAGAAGAGGTTTTCTTGCTCACTTCCAGGCAGTTCAAGGTAAGTTAACTTGGATGGGTTCAAGTGTTTTACCTTGATGGTGAAATGGTTTTCAGCATATGAGGAAGGATACCATTTCGCAGACTTTTTGAAACCTACCTATGAAGTTAGGGCAATATTAAAAGGAGGAAAAGAGGGAAGAAGGGAAACTGCACACTAAAATGAAGATTAGGGCATAAGATTAGGGTATTAAATGCACACTTAAGCTAAGATTAAGGCAATTGCTTGTGTGCTTACGCCCTTGGTTTTCCCATTCATGGGGATAAACATGAACATCCTATCCTAATTGGCAAGAGCTTTGGTTGTCTACAGACAGTCGAAAACTTGTACAATGTAAACCCAGCTTCATCGGTTGTGTTCTTGAGCCCAATGGATCGATGGGTTGTGCTACAACTAAACAATGTCTCAGTTACATGCAACATACGTGCAATAACCCAATGATGGGCACAAATATTACAAATCTATACCCAACTAACAAAGCTAAATACCCAGGTGTTAATACTGCTGTTGACTCTTGCGGCTCGACTGTGGTCGTAGGGGATTTCTACACTGAATTCACGTCTCCTAACTACCCCAACAATTACCCTGATAACTCGGACTGCCATTGGCTGCTTTTGTCACATGACAACAGTCGACAGGTGATGGTTGATCTTTCCGACGTTCGTTTTGAAGAATGCTGCGACTATCTAGAGGTATTACTTACCTATCTAAAGATAAATATTATTTAACTATCTGGAGCAGTGGTTCTCAATCTTTTTTACCTCAGGGCATAGTTAAATTACAACTTAGCAGTAAGTGGCCAGTTTCGAGCCTTTAACCTACTGAGCTAGATTCTCACACGGTTCCTGTCCTTTATGAAGTTCTATATTGTATATGAGCAGTGAGAGGTTTTCATGACACGCGTCGTGATTTAGCACACAGGCAAAGCCTATAACATAAGCATTGCAAATTTAAACTATCTATACTGCACAGAATGTGGTCTTAAAATTTGCAAAGCATGCAAATCAACAGTTCGTCCGGCCCGGTGGTCTAGCGGTTAAGTGCGTTGCCTTTTAATCGAAAGGTTGCATGTGCGGAACTGGTCGCCAGCTAGTCTGTTGTGTCCTTGGGCAAGGCACTTTACGGACATTGCCTAAATCCAGCGGATTAATGGGTTCTACCAAATTGAAGGAACGTGTCTATCATATACAACACACTGCAATAGCTCCGGTAACCCGACGATGGGTCTTGAAAGATATGAATATGATATGGTATCATATCATATATATCAAGACCTTTAAATGCAGTGTGCCATTTTATATATAATATCATAATAAAAGTAACTTTGGACGCCAAACATTGCTATGTACGGTTTGCATGGTTAACTACCTAGTTTACATATTGGTAGTTAGGACTGTTAATTTACATGCTTTGTGAATTTTAAGACTAATGATTTTCTGTAGCAGATACAGTTTGAGTTTACACAGGCAAGACGTAATCTAGGTAATTTAACAAGTTGAAAACGATACGTTTTTCCATCAGAATAAACTAAATAATCTATTTCATCCTATTTTATGAAGTATACTACAAAAGATGATATGGCAATTCACAACAGTTTCTATGATCTCGAGTTCAAAACCAGGGGCAACACAAAAGAGGGAAAGAGGGAAACTGCTTACTAAAACTATAAAAACTATTCCTAACCATGGTCTAAACACTAATCTCAACCCTGGAACTAACCTTAACTCCAACCCTATGTTCTTTAAAACAAACTCATTCATCTTAGGATAGGATAGGGATAGGATAGGATATTCATCTTTGTTTGGCGTCCAAAGTTAATGTTTGGCGTCCAAAGTTACTTTTATTATGATATTATATATAAAATGGCACACTGCATTTAAAGGTCTTGAAAGATATGAATATGATATGGTATCATATCATATATATCAGCGGTTCCTAAACTTTTTTGGTTGGCGGCGCCCTTTGAAAACTTATTAAACCTTGCGGCTCCCTCATAAAGCCACAATTTTCAAGCTGCAAGTATTGTATATTGTATATCCATACTAGTACGCATTTGGATAACCAATCAAACTCTTCAAAACTATTATTCACTAAACTACTAAAACTAAAGTGACGAACAATCAATCAATGCAAAGCAGTAACTTGACAAACTATTATTCGAAAAACAATGCCACGTTAGTTAGAAAATAGTGGGAGATAATACTGAACAATCGATTTTTAACAAGTAAAACGAATACTGCATGCCAGTGTATGGGATTGCACACCAGGCTCATACATCTCCAACTAACACATGCACTGTAATTTTTTTTGTGAGAAAAACAATAAATGCAGCAACTTCCGCATGCTTTCGTGGCGCCCCTGACAAAGTCTCGCGGCTCCCCTTTTTTAAACAGGCCTTTTATGGCCCAAATTACAGGTACCATGGACATGCCCATACTAATGTAATTTTATGTTTATGGTTTAAAGTATCTGCCATGGTAACTATTGCTGACTCAGACGGTCAATATTCTGCTTATCATATATGAGAAAATTATTCAGATTCGAGACGGAAGAAATCGGGACGCGCCACTTTTGGCACGAATTGAACATCGACTGCCGACCCAGAGATTATACGTCTCCACCGGAGGAGCTATGTATCTGCACTTCTCGTCAGATGGAAGCAGCAGTTACCGTGGTTTCTCGGCATCCCATAAGCTGGGTGGGTATTATGATGATCAAAATATAATATTAGAAGAAGGGTTTGTACTATTCGATAATGTAAATGTTGTATTCTTGTATTAGAGGGTAGTGAATCGTAGTGAATTAATTAAAAGCGAAACACGTCAGATTATATAGCACAAAATACACGCAAAGAATGTTACATACCAAAGTAAATGATTATTACATACATGCAGGATGATTACAGGGCACAAAATTACTGTCTGGAATCCTGCACGTATTACTGCAGGGATAGAAATTAACGCATTAACGCATTTCCACAACAGTAAAAATGTTATGTAAGCGGTACTGTTATAATGTTTGTACGCAATACTGTAATAATCTTTGTATGCAGTACTGTAAAAATCAACAGTCAGGATGTTTAGAACTAGTTTTCAAGTGGGAAGCTGAACCCAGTGCTACCAAGCAAAATAAACGCGAATATGCGAATATTATTCTAAAGAAAATTAATCCATATTTATCTATGATAAGCAATTTTTAGCAAAGCGTGCATATTAGGATTATTTGGACGTAATTGAATTTGCATCTGGTCTAGGATAGGATAAGATATTCATGTTTATCCCCGTGAATGGGAAAACCAAGGATGTGAACACACGGGAAATCGTCAGATCACCTCACGCCCACCATCGGTTTACCGAAGCTATTGCAGTGTGTTGTGTATGATACACACGTTTCTTTAATCCATTAAATCGCTGGGTTCAGGCAATTTCCGTTAAGTGCCTTGCCTAAAGACACAACCGACTAGCTTGCGGCAAGTTTCAAACCTTCAACCTTTTGGTTGAAAGACATTGCACTTAACCGACAAACCAACCGGTCTGATTAAAATAGAAGATGTGTGTATATGACTCATGGGAAACCAAGCTATTGGGTCGAGCATAACACACTTAATCTACATACAGAAGAGTCTACAGTGCTACCATACCCAAGCCAGTGCTACTCAATAATGAAAGCATACGCTGCTACAACTACTGCTGTAGATGTCAGTGAAGTAATCAATTGCACAGCACTGAACAGTAACGCAAAATGTATTCAAATTGCTGCAACTGGGAACGTCGATACAGGGTCTGGGTCAGCTATACCAGGTAATGGTGTTCATGTTTTGGGGAAAGCCAACTGTCTGGTGGGTTGGTGCATTGCCTTTCAGCGTAATGGTTGCAGGTTCGAAACCAGTCGCTAGCTAGTCGTGTCCTTGGGCAAAGCACTTTCCTTAGGCAAGGAATGTGTGAATCATACACACAACACATTGCAAAATGTCCGCGTGACGTGATATGACAATTGCCTGTGTGGTCCCTTGGTGTTCCCATTCACAGGGATAAACATGAATATCCTATTCAACTATTTCTATCCTATCCTATCTAAAATAAGGTGATTTTGTGAAAATGAACAGCTGGTGTGCTTATCAAGTTTGATTTGTGTGGAAATGTGTATGGTAGGGACTTTGGAAATGTGGAACATACGGACAGGTGGTGTGCTTATCAAGGTTGATTTGTCCGGAAATGTGTATGGTAGGGACTTTGGAAATGTGGCACAGATGGACAGGTGGTGTGCTTAACAAAGTTGATTTGTGTGGAAATGTGTATGGTAGGGTCTTTGGAAATGTGGCACAGATGGACAGGTGGTGTGCTTAACAAAGTTGATTTGTGTGGAAATGTGTATGGTAGGGTCTTTGGAAATGTGGCACAGATGGACAGGTGGTGTGCTTATCAAGGTTGATTTGTGTGGAAATGTTCATTAAACCAAACTAACTCCACATTCTGATATATCGACTGTGTTATGTCAACACTGTCTACTTCTACCACAAGGATAAACAACAAATATTTTATCCTAACAGGCAGAGTGATTCTTTACATGTATAATAAAATAAAAACAATTCTTTACATGTATAATAAAATAAAGGGAACAGAGGATAAAAGGTAACTGAGAATTAATTTACATAAAAACACGAAATAATAAATTAGAACAACAAAACTGTCGCATTGACACTTACTTTTATTCCAGTAAAGCAACATGTAACAACTTCACATACATATTCACAAGCATATTCACAATACATATTCACAAGCATATTCACAATACATATTCACAAGCATATTCACAATACATATTCACAAGCATATTCACAATACATATTCACAAGCATATTCACAATACATATTCACAAGCATATTCACAATACATATTCACAAGCATATTCACAATACATATTCACAAGCATATTCACAATACATATTCACAAGCATATTCACAATACATATTCACAAGCATATTCACAATACATATTCACAAGGGAAAAACTATGAATATTCCATCCTAACAGGCAGAGTGGTGTTTGGGACTTGTATATCGAGCGTCGCTTGTTCCAATTCATCGTGTTCCATCCTACAATCGATCGTCGGTCGGATGAACAATTCCTTTCGTTTCAATATCTCCTCTTGTCTGGTCAGCTGCTGTTCCACAGACCTGTGTAATGGAGATGATTCACTGACAACAGGTAAGATCCTTTTGTGTGTTTTTATTATGTAAAACAAAACAACTAAACTAACAGTGAAAGGAAACCTCTGTACACCCAAAACAAGCAATTAAACTCGGCGACGCGTTTACCCCCTGCCCGTTGTTGAGTTGCTGAAGATGTTAAGTAACTAAACAGCTTGGTGGGTTTGTGAGTCATCTTTCAGCCGAATGGTTTCCGGTTTAAAATTGAAAGCTAGTTATTGTGTTGTGTTATTCGGCAAGGCACCTACAGGCAATCCCCAGAACAGTGGGGTATTGGGTTCTACTAAATTAAAGGTAGTCATACACAACACACTGCAATAGCTTCAGTAACCCGACGGTGGACGTGAGGTGATCTGATAATTGCCCGTGTATTAGCGTCCTTTCCTTTTTCCCATTAACAGAGATAAACATAAAATATTCCTAAATAATTTCAATATTTCAGCGGGACCACCCACCCCTCCTACAACAGCAACCACTACAACTGCTGTTCCTACTCCAGATGCCAATGGTAAGTCTTATTTTTAGTTTAATCCACATTATTAGCACTATTATGTAAAAAAACGGAAAAAAAATTACAGTGGTTAAAATGTGTCAGAGGTTTATACATACGGTATTACAGTATAAAAAATATACTCTTACCCCACATTAACAAAGGTGATTGCAGCAGCGAAATTACATAAAAAATTTTAAAATATGTTACATTACTAAAAAATTAATCCTTCCTACCCAAATCCTTTTTAATTTTACATGCCCAGTTAGCTTGGTGGGTTAGCGCGTCGCCTCCCAGCCAAACAGTTGCAGGTTCTAATTTGTCGACAGCTAGTCGTTTGTGTCATTGGGCAAGGCACTTAACGGACTTGCCTGAACCCAGCGGATTAATGGGTTCTACCAAATTGAAGGAATGTGTAAATCATACAAAACACACTGAAATAGAACCGGTAACCCGACGGTGGGTGCGAGGTGATCTGACGATTACCCGTGTGTTAACCCCCTTGGTTTTCCCATTCACAGGAATAAACATGAATATCCTATCCTATGCTCTATTCTATCCTACACCTTCCTTTCCCAGGTTGCTATAATTACCAGCTTGATGTGATGTTTTTAATCGATGGTTCCGGTACAGTGAGCCCGGCAGAGTTCGTGACCTCGTTAGAGTTCGTTAAGCAGGTCGTTGAAGCGTTCGATTTGCGATTCCTTCGTGTTGGGGTGATGCAATATTCTCACTGGTACAGATCAAGGTGGTGTTTAATTTTATAAATGATTTGGATGTTGCTAGCATAGGATATTTATGTTTATCCCCGTGAATGGGAAAACTAAGGGGGTTAACACACAGGCAATCGTCAGATCACCTCGCGCCCATCGTCCGGGGTTATTGAGACCTTCCTGTAATTTTAGTAGAATTCATTAATCGACTGCTGTGAAGCGATATCCTGTAAATGCGACGCCCAGGGTCACAATCAACTAGATTGAGACCAGTTTCTATCCTCCAATCATTTTTGAAAGTTTATGCTCTAACCCATCAATTTCTGATTCTGTTTAATCCACTAAGTTCGTAAATTGACCTTGCACAAAAACACAACCGACTAACAACTGACTGGTTTCGATCCTACAACCTTACAATCTTGGTGAAAGGATTAATTGGTTAAGCTATCTGGCCAAACTGTGGTTGTCAAAAGGTACACGCATGTAATAAAGATGGCTGAAAAGTCTTGTTATGACCATCTCTTAAGGTCTCTGTTTTAATAAGTCATTTTCCCTCTTTGAGCAATTTATTTCACACTTTTCCCCAAATATTTTGACATGCATAATTTTCACACAGACCCATGACAGCAGTTCAACAGAGGTTCTTACAAACCCACATCGGTGTGGGTCAATTTAGGACAAGAAGGCAATTTGAGGTAATGGAACGATTATCCTGTTTGAAGAGAAATATATCTTAGTCCGACGGATTATTATGGTGGTTTAGTGCGACGCCTTTCAACCAAAGGGTTGCAGGTTCGAATTTTGTCGCTAGCTAGTCGGTCGTTTCCTTGGGCAAGGCACTTAACGGACATTGCCTGAACCCAATGGGGATGATGCGTTCTACTAAATTGAAGGAACGTGTGAATCTTATCATATACAACACACTGCAATAGCTTCGGTAATCCGACGGTGGGCGCGAGGTGATATGACGACTATGTTAAAACCTTTGGTTTTCCCATTCGCGGGGATAAGCATAAATATCCTACCCTAATAGTCCTTTCACACACTATTCACAGAATGCTGTTGATTCAATTACACGGCACGGCTATACATCCTATCTGGCTCATGCTATTGAAAAAGCTGTCCTCTTGGATTTGGCTCAATCTGAAAGATTCGGGGACGTATGCACGAAAAAAGCGATTGTTCTGCTGACCGACGGAAGGTAATCGAACATTTAAACTTTAAAGTGTTGAAGCTTGAAGTTAGATTTGACGGAAATTTGTATTGACTTGCTGTGGGGGAAATTTTCTGTCCTTCTACCAAACGCTCGCTTGGACATGTATTTATGTCTCATGATACTACCTTCGTGAATAGGATAACACAATTGGCATTCACACGAACAAACGACATTACATCATGAACACCGTCCGGGTAACTGGAGCTTTTGTAGTGTATTGTAGTATATGATTAAGAGGCTTTTAGTGCTTTATAGCAACTTATGGATTCACTGGATTCATGTAAATTGCGTCGCACATGTACATAACACACTGCAATAGCTGCGGTAACCCAACAGTTAGTGATAGTTGTTCATACGATTAGTTTAGTTTGTTTTTTTCGCTCTTATGTTACATTAAAGAAGAATGGCATAATAATTAAAGTCAAGGAGACAGGATAAAACGGCTAAACAGTAGTTAAAAACACGTCAGTGAATTTGCACGGTCAATGAAGAAAATATTAATGTGGCCGTTGAATCTTACATTACTAAATTAAAATGATTGTCCGGACGGTTGGTCTGGCGATTAAGTGCGTCGCCTTTTAATCAAAAAGGTTGCAGGTGCGAAACTGGTCGCTAGCTAGTAGGTTGTGTCCTTGGAAAAGGCACTTTACGGACATTGCCTAAACCCAGCGGATTAATGGGTTCTACCAAATTAAAGCAACGTGTCTATCATATACAACACACTGCAATAGCTCCGGTAACCCGACGATGGCCGCGAGGTGATCTGACGATTGCCCGTGTGTTAACCCCTTGGTTTTCCCATTCACGGTGATAAACATGAGTATCGTATCCTGTTTCAACAGATAACTTTAGTAGTATTAAAATTGAGATCTTGACTAAAAGTGTGTAAACACGACCTAGTACTGATTGCATGTGTGTTAACACGCATTGCCTTTTTCCCATTCAGAGAATAAGATATAACAAAATCACATTTTTAGAGCAAACGACGCGTATTACCTTCGCACTAGTGTCGGGATAGCGCAGGTTTGGGGGATTACCCTGTATGCTGTCGGCGTCGATAACTTTGTGCCGAGCGAACTTCAGGTATGTGTCGGTGTTAGTACTGTACGTACTGAGTTCGATATTTACCCTAACCACTTTGGGGTCTTGTTTGTGCGCCCGTTGGCAAGACACTTTAGCGGCTTTGATTGAGTGGATTCGTACAAATTATTTTAAAAAACTCATACCGGCTCTTTCATTTCATTTACATGATAATAAAATAGAATATTTAGACTTTTTCTGGTGGGTAGAGAAATGCGGCAGAATCATCACACGGGCAATCGTTGTCAGTTCGGTTACCGGAGCTATTGCAGTGTGTTGTTATGACCAAGCTGGTCAAGCGGACAAATCGAAATCCAGATCCGCCGCTACCTGAATTCAGTGGGTTAGAACTTACACAGTAAATTTCTTAATACAACATATCGCAATACTTCGCACTGACCCACACAGTTATTTGACCGGACAAATAAATATAACTTTTCATCATTCAGATGATAGCGTCCAGCGAAGAGAACATATTTACGGCTGACACATTTGAAGATCTTCTTTCAATCGCTCCGAACGTGACGCGCGCTTTAGGTCAATTACTCACTTAAACACGGAGGAGAATTCGCGTCGCAATTTAGCTCGAATTACGTTCAAAACTGTTTTTTTTTTCAATAAACTCTGCACATTTTGATTTCGGCGAAAAGAGTAATTTTTGCATCTGAATGAAATGTTTTGTATATTTTGGGCCTCATCTGTATGTTGCTGGAAGATGGTTCGTCACCCGAAATGTTTTTTTTTTATCATAGGATATTAATGTTTTATGCCGTGAATGAAAAAACACCATGTGTTATCACACAGGCAATTGTCAGATTACTGAAGCTAGTGTAGTATGATGTGCATGATTAAGACGTTTTTTCAGTTTTAATTAAACGATTAATCCAACGTACTTTAAATAATGATTACCCAAAATAATATTTTTTTCGGAAATGGTCTAACATCCTTTAAAATTATTCAAGTTTGGGGGTAATTAGGTTCTGCCTTATGATGCCTACAAAAAAT
>CH001659.1:60981-71275 GCA_000149265.1 Ciona savignyi | reverse complement strand
CGCGTGGTTAATGCGACCGATACATATACCACATTTACGCATAAAAAACTTACATAATTGGATCGAAACTAAGCCGGAATAATCAGCACATACCTGATTTATGAAATAAAAAATATTTCATACCTGGAATGCAACATTGTCTACTTTTTGGTCCCCCACAAATATTCTCTTGATATGCTCCATTGCACGCGGATGACGAATGCTGACATTTCCCGCGCTTTTCCGAGCAGTGTTGATCGTCTTGGGTCCACGCATTTAGAACTGATTCGCCTTTTATAAAAATCGGTCAAGAAAACTTTGTCAGGGTCGGTATTAAATTGGTAGTGTCACTCTAATTGTCCTTGATGACGAATTTTAAATGTATATTCCTATGTTATGGTCATAAATATTCTTGTTTTATTCCATTATCATACAGATAACTGTCACATTACCTCGCGTCATCGTTGGATTATCAGAGCTATTGTAATGTGTTGTGTATGCTTGAGATATTTCTTAAGTTATAGTACAACCCATTAATCCACAGGGTTTAGGTAATGTTCACTAAATGCCTTTTCACAGGTCTATAACCAACTTGCCAGCTGCCGGTTTCGATACATCAACCCTGAAGACTGCTGACGCGCTTACCGATTGAACAATTTAGACGAACAAAATAATGCATTTTAGACGGAATTTGTCACAGCAGTGAATAGAAATGTGATGTGTCGATGTAAGTTAACGTTGACAATTCGACCGTGTACATAGACTGTCTTACGATACTAATGTCTATAACCTTGGATATACCACACATGAAACATAGTCTACAGTCAAAAAGCGAGGAGAACCTAAAAGGAGGGAAAGTGGAAAGGAGGAAAACTGCACACTAAAATAAAGATAAAAACATTAGAGTAAGTTTTAAACATGGGGTTGAAGTTAGGGTCAGTTCTGGGGTTGAGGTTAGTGATAGGGGCAGGGTTAATTTAATTTTCATAATTTTGGTGTGCAGTTTGACTCCTTACCGCTTTCCCTCCTTTTAGTGTTGCCCAAAAACGAGCGTTTTTTTCAGGTTTTCTTTACTTTTTTTAATTTATCTCATTTAAAAATTATATATAAACCCCTTTACTCACCTGGTAAACAACATACTCTATAATTTGGTCCATCGCACTGATCAGAGTTGGAAGTCCCGTTGCAAAATTCAGCTGCATGTTGGCACGTTCCGAACACTGTATGGCAATCTTCTTCCAGTGTGTTCCAATCAGACACTGTCTGTTGGTCTGTTATAGTTTAGTTTAGTTTATTCATTTTTGCCCTAGTAATTTAAAAATGGCAAGCGAATAAAATAACGACACGGGAACAGGTATATTGTAGGAATAATTTAATCAAGAAAACGTCACACTCTTATTACGTCATTCTTTCAATACCCCTTCCCCCTTCCCATTACGTCATTCTGTCATTTTGCCCCCTTTTATTACGCCATTCTCTCACTCCGTCATTCTCTAATTGCGTCTTTCTGTGATTACGTTTTTCTCTCGTCATTTTTGTTAGAAAAATTGGGAAGACGTCACAACGCAGTGAGGAAACGTAAGTGTCATTCTCTTATTAAATTCCCAAAAAATTACGAAAAACTATAGTGAATTTTGGTGAGAAACTCCAAGGCAATAAGGGTTCTCGTAGCAACGTTATTCTATTCTCATGGTTCTCGGTCGGTACTCTTGGCTGAGTGTGCGGCAGTCGGGGGAAATTACTTTATATTGTTTAAAGCAGGTTCTCGAGCCTGGATAATGGTCCATGAAATAATAGAGAAGGAGGAGGTAATGATCAAGAGAGACAACGAATCATATTATGTATAGCTTGTCTTTATGTGGCCAAGGTTCGAAACCATAATTGACTCGTCCATACAATCGTTTTATGTATAAAATTTAGTATGTATCGGTTAGAAATGGTATGTAATCACACGACTAAACCCGATAAGTAATTACTGCGAGGAAAAAAACAGGTGATGTGTTTGGCTGCGTCACCACGTAAAGTTAAAATCAAATCAAAAAATTAAAGTAACCGAGCACTTTAGCCGACCGGACGACATTAATTGATTGAACAAGACTTACCAGGAACGCAACATTTCCTTTGTTTGGGTCCACCGCACATGTCCGATGTGAAGTTACCAACTTTACAAGCTAAATGATCCCATTTGCAGTCTCCCCAGTTTGAAATGCACTTCGCATCCCCCGCCTCCCATGATTTCTTGCTTTCGGCGCCTACGGGAACAGAGTTATATTTTTATCCACTTGGTCGAAAAGCGCATGATATGATCGTTATCATATAGGTAATTGTTAAATTACCACCAGCCCTCTGTCAGTACCGAGTGAAATAATAGGTGTTGCAAAATTAAAGAAACGTCTAAAGCATGAACAAAACACCGTAATAGCTCCGGTTATCCAACGATGGGCGCGAGTTAATCTGACGATTGCCCGTATGTTAACGCTCTTGGTTTTCCCATTCACGTAAATATCCTCCTTTCTTAAACAATCCTTTACAAAATACTTCATTAACTTAATACTGACTTGGTAAGCAGCACTGGCGTTGCGCGGGTCCTCCACAGGTCTTGGACTGGTAGACTCCATCGCACGACAAAGTCACCAGCTGACATTTACCCAGTCCTTGTAAACACTGGTCATCGTCTGCTGTCCATGACTTTATGGCATCCGCACCTATTTTAAAACGGTTGGAGGTGATAATTTGTAGCGTATGAACAGGGACAGACCGGTTAGCGTGGTGGCTTATATAGTGTGTTGCCTTTCAGCTGAAAGGTTGCAGGTGCGAAACTGGTCGCTAGCTAATCGCTTGTGTCCTTGGACAAGGCACTTAACGGACATTGCCTGAAGGTGATTCCACGATTGACCGTGTGTTAACGCCAATTGCGTTTTCCCATTTACGGGAAAAACATGAATACCCTATCGTATCATTGAGACCGTTCTCGGAAAAAATTGGCAAAGGAATGGAGTTAATTTATAGTATGGAAATTACCAATCTTATTTCCACGTAATGTTTTTTCAATGGCGATAATTTATAGCGTGTGCTGGTTTTATCGACAGGGACTGTTAGCTAATCGAATTGGCAATAGAATGGCGTGAATTTAATTTGGAAAATAACACTTGTATTTTAACATTATGTTTATACCTGGCGAACAGCATCTTCTGGTCGTCGGACCCCCACACTCCGCCTCCCCCCACACCCCGCTGCATGGCGCCGATTCCAACTGACATGTTCCGTAAATCTTCTCACATTTTTCGTCCTTTTCCGCCCACGACTTCACCACCCCTTGGCCTGAAAGGTAATGCGTTAGGCCTTGTGTATTGTAACTATTAGCCTGTTTACATTGCCATTTTAAACAGTGGTCTTTTACGAGGCCGGCCAATAAAGTGGCTATTTCGGCCAGTTTTAGGATTCCGTTTACATGGCCTTTTAAATGGGACTTTTCAAAACTGACCTGGCCACTTTTATGGCCCGTTTACATTTCCATTTAAAAACGGCTTTTATGCAAATAAATCACCATTTATTCCTGATATGGTATGATTATGATATTCATGTTTATCACCGTGATCGGGAAAACCAGGGGGTTAACACACGGGCAATCGACAGATTACCTCGCGCCCACTGTTGGGTTACCGGAGCTATTGCAGTGTGTATGATTAAGGCGTTTTTTTAATTTGGTAGGACACCCTTGGGTTCTAAAGTTTGCTCGGTGAAAAAACACTTTCTTCGTTTTCGTTACACGAAATTAAAAATAAATATAGTTTCCTACTTGGTATGCAACAGATTTCGTTGTTTGTGCAGATTCCCGCCACTTTTGAATAATCGCTCGAGCATGACTTGTCGTCTGCTACACACTGTCCGTAGTTAGTAATGCATATCTGGGCGGATGGTGTGATTCCTGTAGTTGGTTGCGAAGAACGGATGATTGCAGTTGTTGTTGGGGTTGCGGGTGTGGTGGGAGCGCCCTCTACTGATGAGTGTGTCGAAGAAGAAACAGCCGCTAGGGGACAGAAAATGTAACAGTAAACTATCCCTCCCTGGGTTCGAAACTAAAGCCGGTAAAAAAATGGTTGACTGGACGTAGGGTGGTGTGGCCGAATGGTGAACGCGACCGATTCATATACCGTCCTTCCAAATATAAAACGCGACGATTATAAAAAAAATTCGGTCCGAGTGACGATCCCATCATGGGTTCGAAACTTTTCAAACTTTGACTCGTTAAAAAAAAACAACCAAAATATTTTTCACGTTATCTAAAGTATACTTTAACCACTTATTTTCATGTACAAAATCACCTAACTTATTGGGCTATTAATGTAATATTTAATTGACCAAGGCGATAGTACTATTGCATAAGTGTAATAATCACATTATCCGCTTGGTCAGTCAATAGTGTGATAAGCTAACACACTTTAAGTTTAGATATATAAAAAATTGCCCACATTGTCTAGGGAAAATTGGTGGTCGTGATTAGGCCGGTGGGTACCTGTTTCGATCTTTACCCTGGTAACTTTCTACACGACTTTTCTTTTGTGTATCTAATTAGCAGGGCTTGCTTTGTACCAACAAATTGAAATATATTTTGTGCCGTAGTATTAAATACACAACACACTACGATAGCTCCAGGAACCCGAATGGGGTGACGCAATCTGACAATTCCCCGTGTGGTAACAACATTTAATTACTGACTCCTCGGATAAATAGGAAGAAATGGTCATATATACCAATATTTACAAGTTGAATTTAGAAATATCGTTTTTTGTTTTTTTACCGGTGTCAGTTTCGAACCTATGATGGACTCTTTCATAAGACCGTTTTTTTTGTATGTAATTTTTAGGTATATATCGGCCGCACTAATCATTCGACCACACGACCGTACATAAAATATCAGCATCTCAGAACGACCGTGCGACCGAATGCTTAGCGCGTTTTTAGTAATATCAAATAGTAATATCATCACATTGTTTAACTTGACCCGGTAGAAACAAAAAATAATTTTAATTTACCTGGGGTGGTGAACTCAGCAGAAATAGAAACAATGACGTAAGCAAAAACAAGTACAATTTTCATGTCGAAATATTCCTAAACTTGTCACATTAAAATAATTTAACAAAAAAAATATATTTAAAAAAGCCTGTTAAAATAATTTATAACTCTTTTGGAGTTTAATTCGCTACATTTGTAACATAAAGCCTGAAAAACATCAAGAAAATTTACACTAAGATAAATGTAGGACGATATCTGTTTCTAAAACCAGACCTGATGTATAATGGAATTGAGTAAGATTTCAATAACTATAAACACGAAAAATACCATAGTTGAAATATCCTCCTATCCAATTGTAATACGTTACAGTTCTCTATACCTGAAACATAACCTTAAGCTCAATATACGACTACGATCCATAAACTAAAACCGCTATTACAGTATTGCTCAAATGTCAATTGAGATATAAAGTCGACACAGTTGGCCTTAAACAAACATAGTAATGGAGAGCGAACACGGAAAATGTTCCCAGGCGAATTGTCGCATATGTTGTTTTATAGCGCGTTTCTTATTTCGGAAAGATAGTTCGCGTATAACCTTTGTAACTGCGCCATTTGTGGCTGTAATCATTTATTCTGTAATTATTGTAAATAGTTTTTACTTTGCTAAAACTCGTTTAGAAGCGACAGCCACGATATTGAGATATTCAAACTACACTATAAAGCGTTTAGGAATTGGTATAGTTTAAATTTATCAGATTCAAAACCGCTTTATTATAACACAATCTCCTTGGACATGAGTCATAATCATTTAATCTCCCTAATAAGGAACAATTATTCTAGTAGATCCAAAGAGAATACGGGAAGGAGGGAATGGGGAAAACTGCACATTAAACTAAGAATAGGGAATCACGGTTAGACATAGGATTATTATTTAGAACAGGGTTAGAATACGTTTTCCTTAAAAATAGACTCTAATATAGACTTTAAAAACTAAATAGACAATAAAAAAGCATTAAAATAGACATAAAAAATCATGTAAACAAAGTAAATAAACAATGGGTCCGGATATCTTACAATTGGATAAGATTTAATAGTTTTAAAGAGCAGTTTCCCTCCTTCCCCACTTCCCTCATTATAGTTACCCTCTCCAGGTAGTTTTTCTAATTATCACCTTTTCGACATACACTAAAATATTGGGTTCGCATTTATTCGATAAAAATAGGTGTTGGATTTCGGAGACTGATTTGTAAGGTAACACTATAGTGATGCGCATGCGCGGAAGGGAAATGACGTAATTTCCGACATGACACCATGATTCATTTTTATCGATAAATATTTTGTTTTGATATACGACGTTAAAAGTGTGCTCTATTTTTTGAAAATGGAGAAATGACATGATTTCTTTTAATGTGTTTGCTTCATGATTATTTAACTATTCGTCTAATGTTTTTTTTTTATATACGACGTTAAAAGTGTGATATAAAAGATTGTTTTCTTTAAACTGACAGAATTACATGATTTCTCTTACTTTGCATAATTAATGACTATTTCACTATTCATCTAATCCTGACCCTATACCGCTTACAATAGACGAGAATCTATGGGATTTTTATCTAAATAACAGTAAACTACCAATTAGTTGTATTTTCTTTACTGAATTTTTGTTTTAAGTTTAAACATTAATTTCTTTTTTGTCCAAAGATGATTTAACGAGTTTAAAAACAATATAACTAACAACTATAACAATATATACCGTTATGTGATTCAGATATGTGTATGTTAACCCGACGGTGAGCACAAGGGAATCGGACGATTATCCGTGTAATTGCGTTTTCTTATTAACAAAGATAAAACACGAATATCCTTTATACCAAGGCTTCCCAAACTGGGGGTCGCGCAATGAATTTTAGGGGTCACAAAAAGTACATCAATTTTACACAAAGTACAATATCTATTGTACTTTTTTAAGCTTTTTAGATTTTAAACGGAAAGAAGGGTCGCAAAAAATATTATTAAATTAAAAGGGTCGCGAGCATAAACGTTTGGGAAGCTCTGCGTTATACTATTAACGATGTAAAATACACCCAACACAATCTCTTAAAAGTACAATTCCAATGAGCCAGTGGTTCTCAACCTTTTTAACCCATGGACTATTTCCAAGCTGGTCTAAATATACGCGGACTCAAGTCATAGATATGAAAAATACGGTTTTCCATAAACTTTTACAGAAAAAATAGGCCATAGACGTGTGTAATTTAACCTGTTATATCGGAAAAGTTAGAAAACTTTCTACAACAACATAAGTATTATAATTTACGCCTGGTATATCTACAGTGGTTAATATAGAGTTATACTATAATATAACACAAAGCTTTATAGTGTTAAATCGAGTATACGATTAAATTACCCTTTTACCGCCAATATATGACAACTATATGTGTGCCTGAGCTATAAACTTACTTAATACTGTTGGTTTTAGATGAAATAATGTTATCAAATCTATATTAAATCGAATATTAACTATAATAAATCGGATACGATTAAAGTACCCTTTTTACCCAATATAAGACTATACTGTGTGGGCATAACGATTTACACTTACCTAGTGCTAACTGATTTACACTCACTTACTGTTTGTATTATATAAAAAAATGTCACCAAACCTATATTAACTGTCAGTTTAGTAATAATACAGTCCATTACATACGATAATACGTGTCCAGTTATGTGGATTCAGGTAAATCAGCACTGACTGCTCTGCGGCTTTGCTTATGCAGATCCAGTTCACAGAGCGCAAATCGATTCCGGAAATCGTATCTCATTTACTTCCGGCACAGGCGGTATTATGCACGGATTAAATTAGCACTATTGACGATAGAATAACAAGGCGACAGAGGTATCTTAAATGGCCGCGTTGTGTTAGGTTTCTGGGGGGTTTAAGATACTAATTTTTCACACTACTATTTGTAACGTCTTAAATGCATTAATTACGTCAATTTGTAGTAAATTTAGCAGTTTTTTTTGGGGGGGGGGATTTTTACTCAACAAAAATTAAATGGATTTTAACAACAACAAAAATCGTTTAACGCGAATGTGGCCTCTTTTTTCACCTGAGCCTATCACCGGTCAAACGCTAATGTAATGGATGCTAAATAGAAACCGCGTATAACGTTATTGGCAGGGGAGAGGGTGCCTTTTCTTTAAACAGGACAATTTTTTAATTTCTTGTACGGTTGTATGGCCGAATGGTTAACGTCCATACATTAACCTACCTATACAAAAACGGTCCAAATGACGAGCACATTATGATTTCAAAACTTGCTACGGTTAAAAAACTTTATTTGCATTGTGTGGCCGAATTGTTAACCCGAACTATACATATCTCTATTTCTACACAAAAACGGACTTAGAAATAAGCCCATCATGGGTTCAAAACATAGTTGTACTCCGTTAAAACGAGATTCTTTAAATTATTTTACCCAATTTGTATATTTTGACCAAACAGTATTTGAATAATTTATAGGCAATTAATCAAATTTAGTATGATGTACAACCACTAGAAAGACAGTATTATGAATTTGTAGTGCGTAATGTTCAATTGTCCCGCCATTGCTATGTATAGGAGGAAATAATGACTCGTCAAATGCTATGTTTCATCCGTTACCTCAACACTTGTATTGTAGAGAACACACTTTATATTTCGCCCTACCCTTTGCCAAGACATTTTATTAATAAGGGTCATTTACATACTATTCTGTCAAAATATCCAAGTGTACAACATTATTGTTGCATCATACTAAATTTGATTATTATGGTTCATTTAAATACTATTCTGTCAAAATATTGAAATGAACAATGTAATACTGTTGTACATCATACTAAATTAGATTAATATGGGTTATTTAAATAGTGTTCCGTCAAAACATCAAAATGTACAATATTATAATGTTGTACATCATTCTTTTGTTATAAAGTTGTATTAAAATGTACAACACACTGCAATAGCTTCAGTAGCTTGCTTGTGGGTTACCACATAATCACCAATTCACAATTAGTATGCTGTCATCATATGGTTCAAATCATATGGTCCAATGGTTTAATTTGGCCTGTTTAAAATTAAGGTGTCAATTTTTTCGCGTTTTTATCACTAAAAGTTTATGTTCTTGCTCTAAAAGTTACAGCTTACCATTAGGAGTTGAATCAGTTTTATAAAGGTTAGGTTTAACAGCCACGTTATTTTTTTCTCTCCATTATACCGTCTATCCACTGACGTGTTTTAACTACTGTAGTTTTGCCGTTTTATCCTGCCTCCTTTATTTTAAATAATTATGCCATTTATCTTTAATGTATCGAAGTACCAAAAAATTAAACTAAATTAAATCAGTTTACCTCTTTTAAAGTGTCAACAACCTATCCAAATATATTGTTAACTCGCAGTTTTAACAAGAAAAAGTTTTACTACCCAAAACTGTAGGCCTGCTGCTAGTATTATTACTCTTTATAAACTAACTTTAATAGCCTGTGTACAGCTGATGCTAAATAATACTTTGAGCAAGTATTTCTTACCATTTTGGTTTTGCTTATAGACCTATGCATCGTTTGAAAACAAAAATCTCTGAATAAACGTTAGTCAATCGCTGAATACAGTAATGCGCTATCGTGCCTTATGGCAATCTGATCCAATATAGCTGTTAAATGCGCGCCCCTCACAGGAAATGAGGAAACATTAATTACCGCAACTGATATAAGGGCACTGTATGAACCAAGCTAACTGTATTTGTCCAAAGTAGCTGGTTATCATAGCTAGTTATCAGTAGCTGGGTATATTTTAGGTATATCTTTTGTTTTTAATATCTTTTTTTTTCAAAATAAAGTTTTTCAGTAGAGCTCTACCTTATGAATAATTTCTAACTGAAAAATGTATTGGATTGTCTTAACTTTTTTATCGGGCTTACTTTCAATGATGGGCTCGTTGCTAAAACCGTTGTTTATATATAACTCGGTACGTATCGGTCGCGTTAACCATTCGGGTACATGGCCGTATTGGTCTGTCTTTGCTTTTATGACCGATTTACTTATTGGGTTAGTGTCATGCATTTCAGTAGAAGGATCGTCGATTCGAAACTGGACGCGAGCTAGTCGGTTATATCCTTATCACGAGGAATATACTATCCGATCCTTCTTTATATATTTGAAATCTTTGGACTGATATTTTACTTACACACAAAATACTTTATATAAATTTATATTTATAAATATATGCGTGTATATAATGTGGTATTATCTCTAAGTCAATG
>CH001659.1:48402-60881 GCA_000149265.1 Ciona savignyi | reverse complement strand
AAAATTTGGAAAACGGAAAAAGACGGCAAAAGCGACAATAGTTATAACTAACACGTCTAAAATTTAATCACTATTTACTTGTACATGTCCGCCAAACCTACATAAAAAAATAAAAATAATGAATAGTAATCTGTACGTGCTGGCGACAGCGGCGAGTCAACAACATATGATAAGGGGTTCGATTATATGATTATAATATTTCTTCAACTTTGGTAGAACGCATTGGTCCACTGGGTTTTTATTATTTTCACTAAATGCCTTGCTACAACTGACTAGCTAATGACCAATTTCGGATCTGCTAAACTTCGCCTAAAAAGCGACACACTTATCCACCATTAGCATGAAGTAATAACAACCATTGTTAAATCACACAACTAATTAAACGCGCATATATTATTACTTACTTCATTGTTACACCCATAGACTTCTTAAAGAACACCTGTATATTTCGCCCCTGCGTGCAGCTTTATAGAAACGTTTAAAAAGCAGCTGCGAACTTTCCCACGTTGTCAAAGGACCGGTCTGTGTATACACATTAAACAATAATTATGTTAAAGTATATTTCAATCGTTTTACTGGTGTGGTATCGAGATTACTAGGCCGTATAAATATAGTTGTATGCTGGTACAGTGCTAGTTTGGGTTATAACACGGATGTTTTGTGAAAAAAAAAACATTTATAAAATGGTACAAGCCTGAAATTTTAAGTAAAATTTTGGAGGGCTTTTGATTTAGATTGCAGCTCCTAGCTTTAATTTGAAGTTGTATTTTTGAAATAAGCCCTACACATTAGCTTAATTATCCTAAGTTAATTTTGCTTATTTATCGGATTAGGATATGACAATACGTTTGTGATTGTGACGTTAACAGTTGTGGCACTTGTGACTTATTACCCGTGTTGTGATGTGATTACAAGACAGCGACGGGGAAAATTAAAGGACGGAAAGTGGGATGGCGGGAAACTGCATACTAAAATAAAGATTATAGTAGTAGAGTTTCATGTGTGTAACTGTAATAAATTTGTAGGGTCCAAGACTGGTTTGACGGCACCAAAAGGGGACCGCCAAGACGAAAAGGTTGAGAACCACTTTCTACAAGCTGCTTACACGGAGTTTATTTAAAACTTTAGATTCCAACGAATTTTAGAACAAGCTTGTGAAGAAATCAAGAAAATGAATTAATGACATATTACGTTTCATGAAGTACTATTACCATAGAATACTATATTATATAGTATTCTATGCTATTACGTCTCAGTAAAAACTAGTGCGTCATT
Organism: Ciona savignyi; assembly: GCA_000149265.1. NCBI lineage: Eukaryota > Metazoa > Chordata > Ascidiacea > Phlebobranchia > Cionidae > Ciona > Ciona savignyi. Next base: position 59,606 of record CH001659.1, on the reverse strand, counting down.
AAAAAAGCACTACTATAATAAATACCACTTGTGACGTATCAGTGCCCACTATTACGTATCAAGAAACACTCATGACCAATAATACCGATCTGTGGAAATTTTTGATGCTTATCAGATTGTGCCGATCGTTTAAGTCTGGTGGATTAGTGTTTTACTTTTCAATCAAACGGTAAAAGGTTCAAATCGGGTCGCTAGCTCGTGCTACAATAAATATAAAGGAATGTCTTTATACGCAAATGGATTCATACGAAACAAAATGCAATAGCTTAGGTAATCCGACGGTGGGCACAAGGTAATCTGACGATGACCCGTGTGTTAACGCCCATTGCATTTTTCACGGAGATAAAACATATTTATCCTAACCTATCCTCATTTTGGAAAGACAGAGCAGTGAAGCGATATTATAACCGTAATTCTCTGACAGGCAATTATTAATCCATATAATATATACAGCAAACTGCTTATTTTTACAACACGATTTAACAGCGTTAATAATTTGACGGTGCACTCGCTGTAATCTGATGCATGCCCATGTGAGAGCGCCCCCATGCGATTTTTCCGTTTCCGGGGATAAACGTAAACATATTTCCATTATAAAAACTTAACACGTTTTCATAGTACCGCTAATCCTATTTATTGTGTAAATGAAGGACGATTTAAGCAGAAATCTTTTCCAACATTGAAAAATGGACAGGGTGTGCTCTGCAAGGTTGATTTTTGTGAAAATTTGTATGGTAAGGATTTTGGAAATGTAGAACAGATTAACAAATGGTGTGCTTATCAAGGTTGATTTGTGTGGAAATGTGTATGGTAGGAACTTTGGAAATATGGCAAAGATGGACAGGTGGCGTGCTTATCAAGGTTGATTTGAATGGAAATGTGTATGGTAATAACTTTGGAAATATGGCACAGATGGACAGGTGGTGTGCTTATCAAGGTTGATTTAAATGAAAATGTTTATGGTAGGGACTTTGGAAATGTAACACAGATGGACAGGTGGTGTGCTTATCAAGGTTGATTTAAATGAAAATGTTTATGGTAGAGACTTTGGAAATGTGGCACATATGCACAGGTGGTGTGCTTAGATCGATCTATTAGTCCATCTAGCGGAGAGTAAATTCTAAAAAAAATGATGAAATCAAATTTACATTCAATCCATGTATGAGTAAACGCACTCTTACCATTGACCACTGGTTGTCGGGTGAGGCCTATATGGCGTCTGACGATTGCTTGTGTATTAAGTTCGCAAAAATATTTAAGAAAATAACCCCTAATCCATTTTTTGTTCTAAGTTTTGAACACGTGATAAGCTACGCGACCGTACGTCGTCTAATCCTATTACAGGTACTATTACACATTTTCCATTAAATTCGGCCGGATTTCTATGTCAAATTTTGTTTACAGTAGATCATCCATGATGTAATTCCACTGCAAAACAGACCTTGCGTTACATGTTAGTTGATATTATGGTATATTACGTGGGTTAGCATATACGTCGTAAGGTGTTATTAAACAGCTGACGATACTTGTTGTGTTCTCAAATGAGATCGAATTTTTGTTTTGTAAGCATCGATTCGATAATGAAAATATAGTCAAATAATTGCAGCTTTGGAATTAGGTCCAGCTCTTTAAAAAAAGTGTTTTTGTTTATTCAGCATGAGTCTAATTGTAACTGCTGATACGATGCTTTAAATTAGAAAAAAAATCTATTTTGTATGAAGTTCTATTTTTGAAGTATCTTAAGAAGGTATCTTACACCATTTTACAGAAGGAGCACCATATGCAACGTTTTCTTGAACAATCTACTTTAGAATATAATATTCATGTAAATTCCCTATGGTGGGAATACGCAAGGGGCGTTTTAACAAGCAGCATCAGACTACCTCGTGCCCAGAGTCGATTTATCACAGCTATTGCAGTGTCTTGAATGCAATGCAATATAGCTATGAATGATTAAAACCCAGAATTCGGGCAACATCCTAGCTTTGCCAAAAAACACGGCTGACTATGTTGCGGTTGGTTTCGGACACGAACTTTTTGATTGACGACCCGACTAGCGGTTCTACCAAAGATAAGTAGAACTACGCAATCCCCTAATGAATTATGGAGACGTGTGTCCAGGTTTCGTCTGCAATCAATGTCAAAGGGCGGAGATAAAACTGTACTTTGTAGGTTGTTTGGCAACATAGGTATTTCTTTTCCAAAAAAGTGTCATTGAATTGACATTCGCCTGTAAAAATAACCTGACATCACTTTTAAATTGAAAACCAGGGTAAAATTTATTAATGAGCTACATTTTTTTGCTAGTGTTTGTTAAAACGTTTCCGTAAAGCAGTTACATAGTCCATATAATTACATTTAGTGTTGTAAGAAAGTATGACAGGGTTTTGAGCGACAGGATAAGAACAAAAAAACTTAAAATAAAAAAAATACCCAGAGATGAGATAGAGACCTTTAACACGCTGTAAGCTATACCCGGAAAATGTCGAATCGCCGCTTATTTTATGATTATGCTTTAGAGTAAAGCTTTGCTTTCGTGATTGCAAGTTAGTTTAAGTAATATTCTGATGAAATGTAGTTTTTAAGATAGATGCTTAACAGCTTAGCTTACTTTTTAGCGACTTCGTTTTAGAAAAGACTGCGCCCGAAAATATCGGGTTCCCGAAAACTCGTATGATACTGTGGTACAATTAATTCACGACTCGGATCGCATCTTACCCGAAACCTTTAATATCTGGCTGGTGGCAAAAAGTTCACAATCCTTTTTTTAACCGAGTCGAGTTTAGAACCCATATTTGACTCGTCACTAAAACCGTTTTTTTATGTATAGAAATTAAAATAAGAGTCGTGGACGTTAACCCATTGCCACATGCCCGTTATATACAACAACAGTCTTTATAAAAAGTGTAACCGTCAAAGTACCTTGCGCCCACAGTCCGCTTACTGAAACTTTCAGATTGCTTGTTTATCGTTACTTTAATTTCGAAGTTCAAATCGAATTGAAATAACGCCTGTTGCTCAACCAGAGATTCGAACTCGCCATGTTTCGATTTAAAGAAATATAAGCGACGCCGTTTTCTTGTTCGATGGTGTCCGCTTGAATCCTTGAGCGCGAAAGTTTCAAAATAGGATTTGACATAAATAATTTATGTGGGATCTTAGGAAGATAGCTGGTTAAATCGTGTTTGTCTTTATTTTGCTAAATAATTGATTTACGTTGTAATTACGTTTCAGATTGTTTTTAGTCCGACCTGTTTGTCTTTTCCGGGACGAATTTTACGAGTAACTCAACGGAAATGAGCAATAACACCACAGCAGCGACACCAGGCGGTATATCGATGACAAGATTAAGCACGCTAGGTGTCGTAACCACAACGGCCACCCTCATAGCATTGTATTTGACCGGGGCGCTGGTGTGTTTCGAAATTCGATCAAAGTCAGCACCCAAGCAACGTACTGGACGCGGCAAGCAGGAGCGGTACGGAAACATGATGCGGAAGAGTACGATAGCCGCGGCAGCGTTCGGCGCGCTAACCTTTCTGTCACAGGTACTACAGATTTTCCTCGACCTTAACAGCGATCTCAAGTTTTGCGACGTTTTGATCAAAATCGACTTCACGCTCACCAACTTCATTTTCATCTCTGTATACGCGCTGCTGTGGTTACGTCAGCGATCCATCTACGTCAGCGCCACGACACGTCACCTAACCACGCCCTGCACGCGTGGCTTGAGCATGGCCACATTGGTGGTTATGTTTGCAATAGCGATCATCAATCCCGCCGTTTTCGACGCTACCCAGTGGTATAGGCGCACTGATTTCGGCTGCAAATTAGAAAGTACCGCGTTTCCCGATAAATACCACTGGGCAGCGCTAGCGATCACTACGTTTCTCTTTCATTCCGTTCTTCTTGGCCTGTTCGTCCATCCTCTGGCGCGCCATCGTGCGGGCATGAAAACCCGCTCCAAAATTGTGAGTCGAAAGACCGAAGATATCATGCGCGTCATACGACGAGCCTTCTACTTGGCCTTAGTGTGCGTCATCTCCGACGTAATAGTGGTCATTGTCAAGGTCGGGGTCGCCACAAAGATCGACATCGTCCCTCAGATAGTCGCCGACGCCAATCTGTTACTCAATATCTGCTGCGTCATTGGAACCTTCGTGGACTGGCCGGAAAGAGTGCTTCCTTGCCTTCGAATCGGGTCAACTACGTCACATGATGATGACGTCATGACTTCGGCGGTACCGATAAAGTCACGTGATCGAACCGTCGAGCTCACAACCCTCACTTCGGAACGGGAAAGTTAAAACTTATGTAAAAATGAAGTTTACTTCGTTATGATGTACTGTGAAATTAAACATAGTGCTCTACCGGTGAAATTGGACCACTCTTCTTTGCACGTGAGCAATATAATGCAAAAAAAACACCGCTAATTTCTACATTAACATGGACGACTAACCCAGAGGTTTAATGGGTTCTACCAAATTGAAGGAACGTATCTATCATACACAACACACTGCAATAGCTACGGTGACCCGACGATGGGCGCCAGGTAATTTTTCTGATTGCCCGTGTGTTAACCCCCTTGGTTTTCCAATTCACAGGGATAAACATGAATATTCTATTCTATCCTATCTACAATCGTTTGTTTACTAATCTCCTATAGCTCCTATATCTCCCATTAGCTCTCGAAACTTACTTCTATTTTTTCTGCTTTCCCGGTGTTAAACGTTGCCTTTGGTGGGTAGTTGAAGTCGAATATACGGAGTTAGGTCCGTTTCTTTGGCGTTTATAAGTCACGCAAGACACAATTCGCACTTCGCCACCATATAAGGCAAAAGTATGGAAATCACTGTTCAATGCAATATGTAACTCTAAAAATGGTCACTTGGTCTCCTAATCATTCACTTGCTTATAATAACGGTATTATTAACAGCATATAGCATATATCACTCGTTATAATGACATATAAAATCATTGGTTGTGTCCTTGGGCAAGTCACCCATTGCCTAAAACCAATTAATTTTTAGGTTTTATTAAAACTGGCAAATTGTCCCAATCATAAATAACAGTTTAACAGCAGCCCCAGTAACCAGTCCGCTAACTCCCTCGCGTTTTTCCCGCTCACGGGATATAACATAATATATCTATTGCTCCAGTAGCCTACTGATGAATTATTTTTTTACCAAATCTGTGCCCGATCATATTACCTCTGGATCCTTAAATAGGTCCGTTTTAGTGCTGCATGTAAATAAAAAACAAGACCCACATAAACAGTTCTACGCTGGCAGGCAGTTTTTTTTATCTTTATTAAAGGGTTCGCTCACTGTAATCAAACAAATTTAAGCCAGCGTGCAAGCTTTTGTGGATCTTGTCAAAGCTTTATGTTCACGTTTTCCATATCACACAGTACAAAGCACTGGAGATGTGATATTTAAATAAATAATTTAAAATCCACAGCCTAAGCATGGTTTAAGTATAGCTTTAAACTTATCGTTTAATGTTAAATTCTTTTTTAGCAGTGACGCCAAAATCAATACCCATTAAATATTCCGAAATTAATTGTGATCACTGCTTTCTTGTTTTATGGCATAATGTCACCCATAATATTATTTACCAGTACGTTTGAATTTACAATTGTCATTTATTTTTTCAGTTTCCTTTTTGCACGGTACAGCATTTATTTAGCAGTTCATGTGTATTGCATATTTATTCGCATTTAATCACTCGTGTATTACACTACTGCTATTCGAATAAATTCAAAACTACTTCCATTTTTGTATTGCATCCACGAATTTAGAGCAAGTATTAAATTGTGCACATTTTCTTGGGTTTGCCGGCTATGTGTAGCAGCTGTTTCTGTACAAATTTTTATTCAGATGTCGCCGGGTTACGGAGCTATTGCAGTGTATTGTGTATGATTTACACGTTCCTTCGATTTGGTAGAACAAATTAAACCGCTGGGTTCAGGCAATTTCCGTTAAGTGCCTTGCCCCAGGACACCACCGACTAGCTAGCGACCAGCTCAGAACCTGCTTCCTTTCGGTTCAAAAGCTTCGCAATAAACAGCGAGACTAACGATTCGGGTTAAAACACATGTTAAGCGTGTACATGTTTCCGACCTGTCTACGTGATAAAGCTGCTTATGTTTTCTTTTATCGGGATAAATATGAGTGTCATTAATCTTGTGGAACACATATCATTTAACGAATTTTGAACGATCTGTCTAGTGCACTGGATTAATACAAGTATTGCGTAGTAATGCAATCTAGATTGTCCTTTGGAGGCTTACAACAAGAAAACTCGTTAGTTAACCGCCTTTCTCTCTTATTCGTGCTTATAGAATCATCTTACTTTCGTAAATTGAGATTTCGACTGGCAACAGTGTGTTGCCCCGTAAGCCGAAAAACCTAGTAGAATGATGAGTTCTACCAAATTGAAGGAACGTTTAAATCAGGGGTTTTTAAACAGGGGTAAATTTACCCCTTGGGGGTAAATTTTACCGATTGAAGGGGTAAATTTACTAAATTATAAGCTAAAGCAAACTTCAATTCAGTTAGTATTAAAACTTACATTCTTGTGTGTTTACTGTTGTTTTTCATAACTAAAAAAAACTATTTTGATATGTGCCCTGGTAAAAAAACGAAAAGATTTTCTTTACTTTTCTTGACAAAGGGCCACCAAGAAGATGGGGGTAAAATATACTTTTTTCATTCGGAAAGGGGTAAACGAGACAAAAAAAAGGTTAAGAACCCCTGGTTTAAATCAAACACAATGCAATAGCTCTGGTAACTCCAACGTGGGCGCAAGGTGATCTGAGGATTGTCAGTGTATTAGCGCCCTTTGCGCTTTTTCATTTACGGGGATAAACACAATTTCCTATCCTATGATTGTTAACTTTCTTATACTTTTTGCTGTCATTCGAAGGGAGCTAAGCTATGATAGAGACCCATTCAAAATACAACACATAGTTTCTATTTTGACCTTTTTTCTTAGAAAACTCAACTACGTTAAAAACTACAACTTCACAACCAAACAAGTACAAAAATAAGTAAACCCATGAAGCACACTGTAAGTCAAAATGGGACCAACAATGGTTTAATAATGAAAAATGGGACCAAAAATGGTTTAATGGTGAAAACATTGTTTCATAGTGAATAAGGAGTCAATAAAATTTGTTTAGAAATATTGGACCAAATAACAATTGTGGATAACCAAAGAAGTGTTTACAGTGAGTAGGAAAACACAAATCCAAAGTTCAAAAAATAAAATTTTAATTTCTGAAATACCTATTTGAATTAACGCATTGCAAATTGTGGTTGGTAAGTTTAGAACTAAGCATCTTTGCAAATAAGGTAGCACCAAGTCTTTTCTTCAAATGTGGTGTTATAAAATTGTAATTCTACTTGCAGCAGTCTTACTACTGGTGCATATAAACAATATAAGATCCAGTTTTTTAACTTTAAAGCAAATATGGCAATAATAGGTTTAAATGACAATTTTAAGGAACACAGGTACATATGTTAAACATGAAAAAAATAGCATGACCTGTATAACAGCCATCTCCTGGCCGGCTCTTTTAGACAGGTGAAGCTTATAAACAGGTATTACACCTAGTTGCACTGGTATTACGAAACTTATGATGTTTTTAGAATAAGATAGGGGACATTTTTAAACCTTAATGACAAAACAATAATATTATGAAATATTTAGTGAAACTTGGAAAAATAAGCAAAACTTTTAAGGTTGTATTTTTCTAAAATACAGAGAGTGCAATTCAGTCTTTTTGGTTAAGTCTGATAAGAATGAAATTATTGTCTACGCTTTTTTTACAAAGTTTGACAATAATTATTTTCTTATGTAATGCAACAAATAAAACAATAATTTTAAGTTGACAACAACATTTTTCTAAGAGAATTCCAAAATGTTGACATTTTTGTAAAGATTACAATTTTGCAGTCGTTTTAGTTTAAATATCAATATTTTAAAGAAACCAGGGTGTCACTAAACATTTTCTTTCAGATGTCACAAAAATGTTATACCATTTTTAAAAAATAGTAAAGTTTTTATCCAGACAATGCCAACAAAAACTATAAATTAGTATTATATATAACTTCGGAGATAAGTTTCTTTTTTTAGAAATCAACTCCAAGCTCCCTTTCAATATTTAACAAACAAGAATAATCTTTTAACAGCAAAATTGAATGTGGCCAATCTACAGCGTATGGTTCAACTAGGAAGTTGGTAATGTTTAAAATTAATAACAATATTTAACAAATACAGCAAATTTAAGCCAATTAGGCAACCAGTATTGATGCTGGTAAAACACCCTTTGTACAGTCCCCAAATTACAAAAATTCGGAGATGTTAAAAAGGCAATAATTACTATCCCACCCTAACAGTGTTGAGAGGATTTTTCACATAAAGACTGGAAGCTTTCAATACAGACTTGTTTTTTTCATGATCCGAAGAAATTCTGATTCATTTATTTCCCCGTCTCCATCTCTATCAGCCTCATCTATCATTTCTTGTAGCTCCTCGTCAGTTAAGTTCTCTCCCAATTCCTTTGCGACGCGCTTAAGGTTCTTAAACGAGATTTTCCCAGTCTCGTCGTCATCAAATAATCGAAACGCTTTCAAAATCTCCTCTTTTGAATCTTTCTCGCTCATTTTTTGAGTCATCATCGTCAAAAAGTCATTAAAATCTATCGTTCCACTTCCATCTCTGTCCACGTCTGCGATCATTTTCTTTATTTCTTCCTTTTTAGGCTCGAAACCGAGCGCCCTCATCGCAACTTTTAATTCCTTGACGTCAATGTTCCCAGAGCCGTCCGAATCGAACAAATCAAAGGCTTCACGAATTTCTTGTTTCTGTTCTTCCGTTAACTCGGGCCTTGCGCCTCCTTTTCGCTTCGAACCGGCTCCGACTGGCTTTCTGTATCCGCTAGCCATGTTTTTTTTACAAAATTTAAGACCTTGACAGCTTTAAAACTCTATAAAACTTTCAAAATGGTTAAAAATCGATAGAGTCAAACGAAATCAACAAAACAAAACCCTGGTAACTGAAAATCACAAAGCGTGAAATTTAAACATTACGGTTGAGATGGCGGTTGCAATTTTTTTAACAAAAAATCGGGGACCAAAACTAAATTACGCAATTATATACTGCACAATACCGGTACTTTAGACAAAGTAGAATAGCAGGGAAATAATTACAGATATTGTTCTCTACGGTCTCGGTGATCATGGGTTCGAAATCACGCTCGTTAAAAAATAATTTAATATTAGCAATTTCCAAATAAAGTTCGAGTTCGTAAAACAGCACGCTCTACTTTCAAAGGCAAGCAGGATGACAGGCAGCGCACAGCCTTCTCAACATTGACAAATATAAAATATTCCTTCAAAATAATTGGACAGTCTTCTAGCAATATATAAAGAGTATGTATTACACAGGCTTATACATTGCGCCGAAACATCCCAACGTTTAAAAATCGATTTCCAATCAGAGAAAGACTGATTAAACCTGACGCTACATCACGTGATCTTAGATTCTTCACAAAATGAATAAATAATTGGTGGTTACAAACGTCGCCACACGTAGCATATTAACAATTGTAAATGGTATATTAAAATCAATAGGTTGCTTTCGAGGTGAATTTATGTCATTTTTTATACCTACATTAATATACATACTGTGTGCATTTATAGGCCTATAAACGTATTTTACCTTTATCCGGTTAGCTTAGTGGATTAGTGCGTTGCCTTTTAGCCAAGAGGTTATAGGTTCGAAACTGGAAGCTAGCTAAACTCCTAATCATACACAACACACTGCAATAACCCGACGGTGGACTCGGGGTGATCTGACGATTGCCCGTGTGCTAAAAACACCTTTTGCGTTTTCCATTCACGAGGATAAACATGAATTTCCTATCCTATTCTAACTTTTGTTTTGCCATTTTCTTGATTCCCTTCTTACTGATAACTACTGTTATCTTCATTACCACAAAGAAGGATCGAGATATGATCTAAAATAAGCTCCCAATTACCTCATGTAGCTGATTAAATGACGTATCTTAAAACTGTGATTGTTATTTTTTTCAGCATTACTATTTCCACTTGACTAACGTTTTTTAGAATAGTTTTTGGACGACGGGCCTATTTTTAATCTACAGCAGTTGTTCCTAACTTTACTGCACCTTACGGAAGAGGCAAATGGTTCGCGCACCCCTAGTAATCACTTATGAGTTTTGCTACGATGTTTTATACCACGGTGAGTAAGCACTAAGCTGTTAAAAGACAAATTAAAAAGCTGTACAATCAGTTTTACACTAACCTGCAATTCCCACTGGTATGTCACGGGGAAGATTAAACACTTCTTGTACACTCGAATAAATGAGATCAAACTTCTGTTGGAAACTACAACATACAGATTAACACTAATTGTCTATTGCAGTGGTTCCCAACCTTTTTGCTACGTTTCTCCTTTACTGATTTAAGCATATGCACTTTGCACTACAGCTTATAGATCCGACGGGTTAGAGGTGCGAAACTGGTCGCTAGCTGGTCGGTTGTGTCCTTGAACAAGGCACTTAACGGACATTGCCTGAACCCAGCGAATTATTGGGTTCTTCTAAATTAAAGGGACGTGTAAATCATACACAACACACTGCAATAGCTTGGGTAACCTGACGATAGGCGCGAGGTGATATGACGATTGCCCGTGTGTTAACCCCCTTGGTTTTCCCACTTACGGGAATAAACATGAATATCCTATCCTATCTTTTCCAGTTCTAATTTGCTTAAGACACTAAACTACAACAATGCCTAACGCTATAGTCGCTATTATACATTGACAAGAACAAATGCAATCCCATGCCAGCTGATATTATTGAAGTAAATTGCCGCAGTGTGCAGTAAAATTGCCACTATAGTTCTTTTAAAAAACGTTTTAAATTCTTCCCTTTAAATGGAAAAATTCTTCACTGGTTGGGAAACACTGATCTACTAGTTACAGAAGCAATTACAACTTGTTGCAATCTGCAAAGACATGAGTTTCAAATTCAAACGACCCATTTAAATCTACTCGGTTTAAATACTTAATGTACAATACTCATATGGTATGTTTTAATGGATCATATTCTAATTGCTCCTGTCACAGGCAGAATTAGTGGTCGATTAGCTAATGGACCGGTTTGATCATTACAG
>CH001659.1:19600-30696 GCA_000149265.1 Ciona savignyi | reverse complement strand
ACGACAACTGTCAATCAAATAACTCAACCACAAACTGAGCTTACCTGTCCTATTCCGTGCGAAGTCGGTGGATTTCCGTAATTTTGGTCGTCCATAGTGTTAGAAAACTAGTATTTCACTAAATTTTGACCTATATTGAATCTAAAGAAAGCTGATTTAACAAAATATGCATGCAATATACAATATGAATAATATAATTAAAAACGTGAAAAACGCCAAAAAACCTCAAGCGAAATCGCTAATTGAATTGCTCTTTTATGCCAACTGGTGGAATAGTTGTAATAGTGATAATTATATTTATCGGGGTGCTTTATTTACCTGTAAAATACGAAGTAATATCTATGGTGTAAATTATAATTGGGAGTCGGAACGGAACAAGAATCAAACCGTTAACAGGTTTAAGAAGTATTTATCATTACATAGTCCTGCCGGTTAGTCTGACGGTAAAGTGCGTCGCCTTTCAATCGAAAGGTTGCAGGTGCGAAACTGGTCGCTAGCTAGTCGGTTGTGGGCAAGGCATTTACGGACATTGCCTAAACCCAGCGGGTTGATGGGTTCTACCAAATTAAAGGAATGTGTCTATCATATACAACACAGTGAAATCCGGTAACCCGACGGTGGGCCCGAGATGATCTGGCGATTTCCCGTGTGTTACCCACTTGGTTTTCCCTTTCACGGGAATAAACATGAGTATCCCATCTTATCCCTAGATCAAAATCGTAACCACCGCTCTGTATCCGCGGTTTAGTCATTGTTTAATATGTGCCGCATGTTGTTATCACTGGTTCTATATGACTCTTCCTTACAACGTTGTAAAACTGCCCTAATATGACTGCAGGTAACGTTCCCAGAGCTTTCTTTTCCCCACATAATACCAGTCTGTCTTTTGTTTTCGAGCTTGGGTTGATAATACAATTTAGAATCGTGGCTTTTGAAGCTGACAGCTGATAGAAGGGTATGGCTTTGTTTTGGGGGCGTCGCTCCTGTCCTGGCAGGATTGCCAAAATTAGTTAAACAAGTCGAATTGAATGTATTTTTCTGTAGGCCTAACCAAGAATAAAAAAAACGTTTTGTGAAAGTACAGTGTGGTGAATCGCTGGTTCGATTTGTGGAAATTATTCGTTTTTACACAATTTTTGCTTGTGTACTATATAAACGTTTTTATAACTGGAAAACTATTTGCGCTGTAGTTTACGACCCAATACTGTAAGTTTAGTTGTTACGCTGTTTTTGTACGCTGTTTTTTATAAACGCGACCCATTTCACACAGTTACAATAGCTGCCCACACCTCACCTGTCCTCGTGACCTATAATTGTTTGATATATATTGTCGTGATTTTATGAACAAAAAACAACCAGCAGAATGAACTAGCTTACAGAAATGCCGAATAAAAACAAGAAGTTGCAGTGTGATCTATCTATGTAGACATTATCAGAAATAAGTGTCAGTTATCGACCATCGCAATGAGAAGACAGCCTAAGGTGAACTTTTGGCTAAGCGACTAGCAGCGGCCAAATGCACCTGCCACTACCACCGCAATTCGCGACCAAGAGATAAAAAAGCAGGGGTTCTATAACAGTTAGCTTAGAAGCAATATTTTGACGAAATTTAAGCTGAAAAGCAATAGGCTATTTTGTCGAATCTTAAGACTGTTGATTTTATGCAGTGAAGACAGTTTAAGTTTGCACATACCTATAGTGTTGATTTTTGATTGCGCGTTAAATCACGCGGAGTGCCATAAAAGAAACTTTTTGCTGGATACTTGTGCCACGCATGTTGGGGGTTGACGACCCCTGGCCTAGTTATTGATTTTTTTAAATCTAAGTTTACTGTGCGCGCGTTGCATGTCTAGTTAATTCGATAAAAAAACGGACATGAATCTATAATCTGGTTTGGACTGGTTGTTTTGTAGGAGTCGCCAACTTTTAGTTTAGCTTCGAGCCAAAAAACAAATTTTACAAGAGCCTAAAGGAATTAATTTTCTAATAACAAGGCGGTTTTCTTTTTAAGATGTTAAAAAAATGGCGAATTTTTTCCTTACCATGGTGGACATTCATATAAATACGAGTTTCTATCTTAAGGGTAGGCTAATTAGAACATATACCTAGCAACATAAGGATAAGATAATTGGTTTTATCCAAGATAATTGGTTTAAGAAACGTTACCACGTGCAATCGTCAGTATATCTCGTGTTCAGCGACCGGTTATTGGGGCTATTGCGGTCTGTTGTATATGATTAAGAGGTTTCTTCAGTTTTACTGCAAACCAATAATCCACTATAGGCTATATGATAGGAAAGGATATTCATGTTTATCTCCGTGAATGGGAAAACCAAGGGGTTAACACACGGACAATCATCAGATCACCTCGCGCCCATCGTCGGGTTACCGGAGCTATTGCATTGTGTATGATTCACACGTTCCTTCAATTTGGTAGAACCCATTAATCCGCTGGGTTCCGGCAATGTACGTTAAATGCCTTGCCCAAGGACACAACCAGCTAGCTAGCGACCAGTTTCGAATCTTAAACCTTTCGGCTGAAAGGTGTCGCACTAAACCACCAGAATAACTGGTCGACTGGCCATAACCGATAGGTTCGTTTTTTAAAGACAACACGCTGCACTAACACACCAAGTTATACTCACGTACAACTTGTATTTCCAGGTTTATTCTGTAACAAAAGATAAAGGCACCCACAAACCAATTGTTATATGTAGGTTGTTAACATTTTACTCATACAAAACGGCAGAAATAACTGTAGCAAAACGAATAATAGAAATTAATTAATTTCATTAATTAAATAATTATTTGGTTTCACAGCCAATAAACCATTAACAAACACGCGAATGTGGTCACATACGAACTATTTCAAAAGCCATGACTAAGTTATAATTAAGAACCCAGCAATAGTATACAATAATACCTTTTGATATTAACTGAAGAAAAATCAGTGCACTAGTTAACTGTAATATGTAGCGCAGACCATTTAGGCCTACTACAAATCAGCAGCAAAGTGACCACTGTAGCTACAAGTTCAGTTAAGTTAACTTAAGTTAATTTCTTTAGCTAAGTTAAATTAGGTTAATTTCTTTAGCTAAGTTAACTTTAAAGTTACATGTTAACTTCAAGTAATGTTCTTAATATATGTTATTATGGGCAGCAAGGGTCGCGGTGTAAACATATGACCCCGCATTCATTATTACATGACCCAGGTAACAGTAGCCTATGATAAGAAAAGGTTTGGTTGATAGAAAAAGGTCTGGGAAGTAATAAGGGAAGCTTTTATTAAGTACACAACCACCAATCCAGTGGCTGTCTTTGACCCATCACCTTTCGATTGACTGTCAGGTAGCCTACACTATATCTCATTCTTGTACAGGCAACATATGTAGGGGCTATCATGAAGTTTATGGTTGGATTTCTTGCAGTTATTTTCACATCAGCTTTGATTGTGATGGTGGAAATTTACAACGAAGATTTATCGGTAGGTTGCGTTTGTATACATATTTTCATACTTTAGCACAGCGGTTCTTAAACTGGGGTCCGCGAGACAATTTTCTGGGACCGCGAAGCACCTCTAGTCACTGGCGTGTTTTAACTACTGTAGTTTTGCCGTTTCATCCTGTCTCCTTAATTTGTAACAAATGTTGTATTCTTCTTTATTGTAACGAAGGAGCAAAAAAATAAACTAAACTAAACTAACCTTCCAAAAAATTAAAACGACGCTCCTAAAGAAAAAAAATCGTGTAAAATTAAGTTTTCACGCAACTTTTCTTCCAATCAACTTAACAAACACAATTTGTCACATCACAAGAAGCTATTTGATGTCACATTAGTGCAATTCAAAAGTACCAACATGCCTATCTATCTGAGACTGCAGAACTTCTACTACAGTAGCAAATAGTACAACTCCTATTATAGTAGGAGTAAACATTAAAAAAAAGGCCAAGATCAGAGGTATCTCGTTTTTCCTTAAACCATGCATCCGGGTTAATATGTTTTGTTTTAGAATTTTAACGTTGCCAAATTTTTCGTTTTACTTCCCTATTTTTCATGGGGACCGTGAGTCATTTAAAAAATTGCTAGGGGACCGTTGCGTAATTTTTTTTAAAAAAAGTTTGAGAACTGCTGCTTTAGCAAGTAGGGTATTAGTTTTATTGGCGTACATACAAAGATATATACGTAAAACCATAAAATTATTACATACATAGATATATAAGGCGCAGGGGTCGGCAACCAGCGGCTTTTTCATCCTTCTGACACAACTCACATTAATTTTATTGCTACTACAGCGTGTGCTTAATAAATTTAAAACCCATACATAAGTGAAACAAACAGAAGAACACTCGCGTATTTATCCACAGAGTGTTGTTTTCTTTTATTGCGAAAATAATATTAGGTTTGCGACTTTCAGTGATTTTATTTTGTGAAATATCTGTTAAAATGATTATTTGGATGCAAACGGTTGTCGATCTCTGATATAGGGATAACTATATACGTACATAATAACACATATATTTAAATTAACCAACACAGACGTTTGCGCAAAGAGATGGCGACGACAAGATGCATTTGTTTGAAAATGGCGGGAAAAAGCAACATTTGCCACAGGTGAGAGTTTTTCTGGGAGAAAATTTATTATTTGATTTGTCAGTAAGACATTATGTGCACATAATCTCGCACAGGATAAGTGAACAGAAATTTTAATTTTGCTGAACTTTTGGCTATATGATAGGATGGGATATTCATGTTTATCCCCGTGTATGGGAAACCGCAAGGGGCGTTAACGAACGGACAATCATCAGATCACCTCGCGTCCACCGTCGGGTTACTGGAGCTATTAAAGTGTGTTGTGTAACATTCAACAAATGTCCGTTAAGTGCCCTACCCAAGGCATATAACCGACTAACTAGTGACCAGTTTCGAACCTGCAACCTTAAAAAGGCGACGCACTAATCCACCAAGCTATATGCGGTCGGACGAATGGTATTTGTGTTGGACTGGTTTGTCCTTCAGATACATTGTGAAAAAGTGTTCTTGGTCTAGGCACTTAACGGACATTGCCTGAATCTAGTGAAATAATAGGGTCTACCAAATTGAAGGAACGTCTGAATCAGCATACACAACACACTGCAATAGCTCCGGTAACCCGACGGTGGGCACGAAGTAATCTGACGATTGCCCGAGTATTAACCCTCATGGTTTTCACATTTACATGGATAAATATGAATATCCTGTAATTTACTTACATAACCCAAGGCAATATGCATCGGGGCAAAGAAATGCGGCACGGGAGCATTACAGAGCTTTTTAGCGAACCACCCGAAAGTAAAAACACCAGCAGTTTACGAAGTTCATTTTTTCGACACGGAGGAATACTATGCCAAGGGAGAGCAATACTATCGGTGAGATTTTCATCATATTACGCTAGCTAATAGGTTGTGTACTTGGCAAAGCACTTATCGGATCTTGCTTGAAGTCGGTGGATTATTTGACTTTATTCAAACTAACAGAGCATCTTAATTATGCACAACACACCGCAATAGCTGCATCAACCGGAACATTGTCGTTATTTAATGGTAACCGTGGATTATTTTATCAACATGATTTAAATAACATTAGGATAGAATATACATGTTTTATTTCGTAAATGGGAAAACGTCGGGTTGCTACAGCTATTGCACTATGTTGTGTATGATTCACACGTTCCTTTAATTTAGTGAAACAGATTATGCAGGCAATGTTCGTTAAGTGCCTTGCCCAAAGACACAGCCGACTAGCTACCGACCAGTTTCGAACCCACAGCCCTTCAGCTCAAAGGCGGCGCACTAACCCACCCAGCTAATCGACCGGACTACATTCATCCTCTTATATTTTTCTTATCATTTAGATCTCTAATGCCATACACTTTCGAAGACGAAGTCACGTTTGAAAAAACTCCGAAGTATTTTGTTTACCCTAATGCTGCCAAACGCGTATACGACCTGTACAGTGAAAGACCGGTTAAACTAGTTTTAATGCTGTGTGATCCAGTTCTAAGAATTTACTCTGATTACAAACACGTCCTAACCGTTGGAACTTCTTATGCCAAAGCTAATGTAAGAGAGTGTATTTTTGTATTAGGTAAAGTTTGGAACCCATGCTGATTTTGTTACTAAGTCAGTGGTTTTATACAATTTAGAACATGTATCGGTCGCGTTAATCACTCGGTCACGCGAGAGTACAAGCAAGGGTTTACCCTGCCGAATAGCGTGCATGGAGGGTTAGCGTGTCGCCTTTCAATCGGGGGTTAACACATCGAAACTGGATGCTAGCTAAACGGGTGTGTCCTTTGGCAAAGCACTTTGCGGACATTGCCTGTCTCAATCATACACAACACACCTTAATAGCTCCAGTAACCTGACGGTGCCGATTACCCGTGTGTAAATACCCTTTGCGCTTTGCTATTCGCGGGGATAAACATGAATAAAATAATCCTATCTCTATCATAACCGGCCGGTTAGTCTGGCGGTTAAGTGCGTCACCTTTCAATAGAAAGGTTGCAGGTAATCTGACGATTGCCCGTTTGTTAATCTCCTTGGTTTTTCCATTTACGGGAATGAACATAAATATACTATCCTATAAGAGTGTATGTGGGACAGGTTGGCTTATACTTGCTTATACTTATAAGTAAGACTGTATGTCGAAGTTGCAGAAATAAAAAAGCAACACTCATCGATTTGCATAGGCTGCCTGCCCTAAAAACTTTGCTAGCAGTGGCAGTTCGGCAGAATAGCTTGGTCGTTTAGTTCGTCACCTATCAATCAAAAAGGTTGCAGAATCGAAACTGTTGCTAGCTTGTCGATTGTTAGTTTTGCCATTCATGGGTATAAACGTGAATATCCCATCCTTATTAGGCCTACCATAAGGAAAAATACCTAAACTATATCCAAATGACATACCCAGCCCTTTATGACAAAACCTGTGGAAATGCTGACATAAACACCATCTGTTCCATACTCATATCTACGCAACATAAACTTTTTCGAGCGCAGTTTCGAACCCATTAAAGCTTCGTCACCAAGACCGTTTTTATTTGGCAGTCTGTACATGTATCGGTCGGTTTAACCATTCGGCCACACGACCGTACAAAATAAAATATTTTTAATTTCAGATGAAGCAGTTTGCTTCTTTTGATGAACTAGTGACAAAGAATCTTGCCGGTGTCGATTACGGACAGGAACTAATAAACTATACGCAAATCATGAATTTGCCTCATATATTTCAAGTTGGAATGTACGCCTACCATCTAAAACGTTGGTTACAGTACTTTCGCCTGGACGATTTCTTGATCTTGGACGGCGATAAATTCTCACGTGACCCGGCGTCCGTCATGCTTGACTTGCAGAGGTTTCTTAACTTGGAAATTGAACTTACTGAGAACAATTTCGTATACAACGAGCAGAAAGGGTTCTTTTGCTTTTCCAGAATTGCGAAAAATGTAAAGTGCCTTTCAAATGCAAAAGGAAATACTCGATCTGTACAAAACGGGACAATATTATCTACAATGCCGAAGAAAGTGTACAAAACTTTAAGGGACTTTTACCGGGGACCAAACTTGGAGCTGGCAAAGTTGGTGGGGTCAAAATTTAACGCATCTTGGTTATTTAATTAAGAATACATATTTTTTACAAATGGTTTATATTATTCACTAATTCTATGCCAAAAGTCGGCAACCTTTTGCCTTAAAGAGCCATTTTACCGATACTCCACCAAATAAAAATCACTGAAGGCCGCAAACCTAATAATATTTTCGCATTAAAAGGAAAATAACACTGTGTGAGATAAAAAAGCGAGTGTTCTTGTGTTTGTTTCACTTGTACATGGTATTCTACTTATTAAGCGCTCGCTACAGTACAATAAAACCACCCCCTGGTTACCATCCCTGGTCTAGATGAAGCGGCGAAGCCTACTGAGTGACTCGACCAAGGACACAACGGATTAACTAGCAGGCATTCTCGATCCAACCAGGATAGGATAAGATAGGATATTCATGTTTATCCCCGTGAATGGGAAAACCTAGGGGGTTAACACACGGGCAATCGTCAGATAACCTCGCGCCCACCGTTGGGTTACCGGAGCTGTTGCAGTGTGTTGTGTATGATAGACATGTTCCTTCAATTTGGTAGAACCCATTAATCCGCTGGGTTCAGGCAATGTCCGTAAAGTGCCTTGCCCAAGGACACAACCTACTAGCGAGCGACCAGTTTCGCACCTGCAACCTTTCGATTGAAAGGCGACGCACTTAACCGCTAGACCACCGGGCCGGACAACCACCTTTCGACTAAAAGCACAAATTATTCTACCTGATTAATTGTATAGAAGACGGGATAAAATCTAAAAAGGAAAAAGGTGAAAGGGTAATTGATTGCTAACCATAAAATTTGTACTTAATTAAAATAGAAAAAATTATTCATTTTTGTACTATTTTTGTTTCTTTACCACGCTTAGTTTTGGACCCATGGTGGAGTTGTTGCTAAGACCTTTTATATGTGATTCGGTATATGTATCGGGTGTTATTTCAAACTCCTTACGAGCTCGTCATCAAGACCCTCTTGTATAGAATTGATATAAATACATCGGCCGTGTGGTTGAATGGTTAACCCGACCGATACAAATATTCCATTTAAAAAAACAAATACTAGAATACCATTTTTGCCGGTCCACGGTTCAAGGCCATGATCGTCCATAATACTGATTTTGTATAGATGGTATATGTATCGGTCGGGTTAACCATTCGACCACGACTATTTTTTTACTGGGCTTAGTTTCGAACCCATAACGGGCTCGCGTTGCTAAGACCGTTTTTTGTATATAAGTCGGTATATTTATCGGTCACGCTAACCGTTCCTCCACACGACTGTACTACCACGACAGGATATTCATGCGAATAGAAAAACGCTTGGGGCGCCATCACACGGGCAACTGTCAGTTTACTTTGCACCCACTGTCGGGATACCCAAGCTATTACAGTGCTATGTGTATGATTCATACGTTTTTTTTCAATTCGGCAGATCCCATAACTTAACCAGGTTCAAGCAGTGTCCCAAAGGGTCATGCCCAAGAAAAGAACCGACTATAGCTAGCGACCAGTTTCGAACTTTTCAACTGTTGGCTGAAAAAGACGCACCAACCAACTGAGCTAAACGGTCAGACGAATTTCATCCACCAGGTTGAGGCCACTTCATTACCTAAAGGACACAGGTAATTAGAAAGCGGATGGATAAGTTAAAGGTGTATGGAGTAAGATTAATCGATAGCACTGGCAACTTTACGCTAATTAGTTTTTAAGTTTAGTATATTTTCTTTCAGCGATAAAAACACGACAAAAAATTGGAAAAAAGACGGCAAAGCGAATGTCGTTAAAACACGTCCATATTCAAATTACATCTTTAAAAAGGGTATTGCCATGCGTGACCGCCAAACCTATTGTATATTTAAATAAAAAGTATGCATTTTGTTTAAATGAAAGAAAAAAATCATTTTAAAAACGAAAATATAGACACATTTTAATAAAAAGTAGACACATTTTAAATAAAAGTAGGGAAATTTGTTGGTTAAAAATTGTGTTTCATGCATCAATTGTATTCCTAAGTTGCCTAACGTTGCCAAAACGCTTTTAAACTCGCGAGTTGTATTTTTGTCTGGTATTCTCATGCTAACCTTTTGGCCAATATTTTATTATTGATTTAAACTTTAAAAGTTTAGTTGTAAACAATCCAAGAGCTTTTATTTGGATTTTCCTTAATAACGAAACCGCCCGATGACCTTTATAAAACCTGCAAAACAATTTTGTCATCTTACAAAAGGCGCATATTTTAGCTAGGAAACAGTTTATCTCTCTGCGTAACATTTTAGGTATGCCTAAATTGATGTCAGCACATTCGCATTGCAGCACTTAACGTACGACCAAAACAAATTAAAAACAACGAACAGAAGGTACTCAGAAAGATTAAACGCAATATTATAATAAAAACTGATATAATTTACAATGTTTTGAACGCAATATTATAATAAAAACTGATATAATTTACAAATTTACAGTGTTTTGACCCAGCGGGTGAATGGGTTCCACAAAATTAAAGGAATGTGTGAATCATAAACAACACACTGCAATAGCCCCGGTAACTCGACGGTTGGCGCGAGGTAATCTGACGATTGCCTTGTGTTAACCCCCTTGGTTTTCCCACTCACGGGGATAAACATGAATATCCTAATCTATCCTTTTCTGCTGCATTTTTTAATTTGGTTATTGCAGAGTGGCCACGCTATTTTTTCTTCATTATACCGTGTCTATTTACTGCCGTGTTCTAACTACTGTAGTTTTTGCCATTTTATTCTGTCTCTATGACTTTAATTAATCAAGCCATTCTTCTTTAATGTAACGCAGTAGCGAAAAAATAAACTAAACTAAAAATTAACATGTCCCATGTATTTCGCATTTATGCAAAATATTATAATGTTACCATATAGAGTTCGTAAATATACAGTTAGTCGATGATATTATGTATTCCGACATCACCTGAACCCAGTAAATTACTCTATGTATTCCGACATCACCTGAACCCAGTAAAGTTCCACTAAAATTGAAGGAACGCCTCAAACATACACAACACACTGCAATAGCACTGGAAACCGGACGGTGGACGCGAGGTGATCTAACGGTTGTCAGTGGGATAATGATTTCTTACGTATTTGTGAGGTCATCTGACGATTGACCGTGTGATAACGCTTTTTGGGATTTCCCATTTACGGAGATACAACATGACGATGTATAGAGAGTTTGTGATATTACACGTCGGAGCCAAAAACGGTGTTTTAGTTGCAGTTTAGTTTATTTTTTAATTTGCCTAGTATTAAATAACAGCAAATTCAATATATAACAGCACAGAAACAGGACGGAAAACGAACAGTCGTTAAAACACCTCATTTCTCGCTTGAGTGATTACTACCTTTCTCTCATTTATTTTTTTCTGTATAAATCTGCCCCACGTATTTTGAATGGTCAGTTCTACATATAAACAATGTGTGTGGTTAGTTTCGGATGTTATTTAGCG
>CH001660.1:0-11397 GCA_000149265.1 Ciona savignyi | reverse complement strand
ATTAGTATGGGTTGGTCCATGGTGGCACTGGGACCAGGAATGTAGACCATGATACATTCCATTAGTATGGGTGGGTCCGTGGTAGCACTGGGACCAGGAATGTAGGCCACGATACATTACATTAGTATGGGTGGGTCCATGGTAGCACTGGGACCAGGAATGTAGGCTATGATACAATACCATGAATGATCTGATATCGCACACCAAATATACCCACCTGTCTATGAGCTGGATATTATTGTTCTCACACTTGAGGAGGTAAACTGCACAAAGCAAAGGTTGTATGGCGTCCCAACATCTCGGCACTACTCGTATACCTAAGTAGAATTAGTAGAAACTGTTAAGGTATGGGGTAGTGGTTAAGAAATTTAATAATAAATGAGAATGCAACCTAGAATGCTAGCACAGGAAATTCTGTTCATCCACAGGGTTGTAAATTCTATAAAAAAATGAAAAAAAGAAAGTCGTTAAGTTATCCTGTTGTAAAACTAAGACTTTGTGTACATTGCGCAACAAGGGGCAACACTTAAAGGAGGGAAAGAGGGAAGGAGGAAAACTGGTCACTAAAACTATGGAAATTAATTCTAATCCTTTACCAAAACACCAACTACAACCCCAGCCCTATTACACTAACCATAACGACCTAATCTTCATTTTAGTGTGTAGTTTCCCTCCTTCCCTATTTCCCTCCTTTTAGTTTCCCTCGCAACAAGTCTGCTATGCTGGTAACGCTGTCTGTTACATTGTGTTTACTCAGCAAATAAAGGCAGCTCACAGTGCGTACTAAATAGAGTGAATTCTTAAACTTTATTATCGAGTTGTTGGCAAGCACCAAGCCACTAGGTGGAACTTACGAGTCTGCAACATAGAAATATTACATGACGGAAGTTATACTGCGGGGCAACTTTCAGTGAATCATCATTTTGAACTGACAGAGCAACTGGTGGGAAAAGATTAATCAAATAAATGATTTTCCTATCATTCAACTGTTATCAAGTTATATAAACATTCCTAATTATAATGAATTGCAATAAACAAATAGCAAAATGTTAATCACAGCTACCTTCCCAACCAGTGGATCCTTGTAAGTACCCAGAGCCTTGAACATTAGGAACCAGGAATAGCCTTGGCACCACCAAATTATTTACAAATACCAATTCAGTTTATACGCATTTCACATTTTATAAAAAGTAATCAAACAGTTGTATAGGCCTACCATATTACAAAAACACTAAACTTCCAAAAATTACATTTATAACCCACACCTCCCATCACTGGTATCCTGGTTGGAATCAAATCACCACTCACCATCGCAAAGAGAGTGCAGACGCAGGTGACGGTAGCCCACACTGCGATGAATGTGTGCATATCGTCGTGCTGCTGTTTGTTGAACAGAGGGTTCAAGCACTGCAACCCGCACCCATCCACCCCATCATAATACGAAGCTACGTTGTCGGTCGCTATCAGGGGCGACTCGCATCCTGATTCGTTGAACTTTAAGCTTTTGGTGGCCTGGGACTAACAAAAACAGGAGGGTGTATTTTTGTGGGTGATAAAATCTAAACCTCTCGCTCGGATATGGTTGTAACATGGTGTTTATTATACAATTGCACAGAAGCTGTTTGGCAGTGGTTAAGACATTAAACAATAATTTTTTTATACATTACATTAGTATGGGTAGATCTATGGTAGCACCAGGACCAGGAATGTATGCTATGATACATTACATTAATATGGGTGGATCCATGGTAGCACTGGGACCAGGAATGTATGCTATGATACATTACATTAATATGGGTGGATCCATGGTAGCACTGGGACCAGGAATGTATGCTATGATACATTACATTAATATGGGTGGATCCATGGTAGCACTGGGACCAGGAATGTATGCTATGATACATTACATTAATATGGGTGGATCTATGGTAGCACTGGGACCAGGAATGTAGGCAATGTAACATTATATTAGCATGGGTGGGTCCATGGTAGCACTGGGACCAGGAATGTAGGCCATGATACATTACATTAGTATGGGTGGGTCCATGGTAGCACTGGAACCAGGAATGTAGGCCATGATACATTACATTAGTATGGGTGGGTCCATGGTAGCACTGGGACCAGGAATGTAGGCCATGGTGCTAATGATCGGATATTGCACACCAAATATACCCACCTGTCTATGAGCTGGATATTATTGTTCTCACACTTGGGGAGGTAAACTGCACAAAGCAAAGGTTGTATGGCGTCCCAACATCTCGGCACTGCTTGTATACCTAAGTAGAAATAGTAGAAACTGTCAAGGTATGGGGTATTGGTTAAGACATTAAATAATAAATGAGAATGCTGCATAAAATCAGAATGCAACCTAGAATGCTGGCACAAGGAATTCTGTTTATCTCCAGGGTTGTAAATTCTATAATAAAGAAAGAAAAGAAAGTCGTAAAAGTTCATAAAACTAGGACTTTGTGTACATTGCGCAACAAGTATGCTATGCTGGTAACGCTATACTTAGCAAATAAAGGCAACTTACAGTCCATACTAAATAGATATCACAGAATGCTTAAACATTTTTATTGAGTTGTTTCTCAGCCAGGAAGGTTGAAATGGAAGTTGATGAGATTGGTGAGATTGAGAAGAATCTGGTTCAGCAGTTGAAGTCATTATGTGATGGAAATGGGAAGGAAATTGATCTGATAAAATCAGTTCCAATATTTCTTGGGCTTGCCAAGGTTTATGAAAATAAAACTGAGAATAAAAAGAGGAATTGTATTCGTAGTGCAGCTCTGCTTAACGCTGCTATTGTAAGGGAGCCAAACAATCTACAAATCAAAGAGGAACTTCAAAGGTTCTGCTCTGCTGTTCTGCTGAAAGCAAATGCCAACAAAGTTAATGCTGATTTAGTTCATATGACAAATCAAGTACGACAAAAACTAAGTGAAGCAAGAAAAGAATTCGGAAAATGTTTTGATGAAATAAAAAGAATCTCGGATGATGTAGATGGCGATGAACTGCTTGCGTTGGAAAAGAAGAAAGTCACAGATGTTCGAAATCTTCAAAATAAAGTTGCAAGGAAATATAGTGAGCTGATGAAGTCCATTTCTGATAATTGCATTAAAATTATGGGAGAAGCCCCGTGCAAATATTCTGTAGCAGCAATGGGTTCCTTAGCACGATCTGAGGTTACATTGTATTCAGATATGGAGTTCATCATTCTTCTTGAAAATAATGTTGCTACGAGAAAAGATAAAGAAATGATCTTGAGGTATTTCAGGTGGTTTTCTACAATTTTTCACATTGTTATAATCAATCTCGGAGAAACCATGATTCCTTCTGTTGCAATTCCAAGTTTAGATTGGTTTTATGACAAGGTCACACCAAATGGTGTTACATTCGATGGCATGATGCCACATGCAAGCAAAATTCCACTTGGAAGGCAACCAACAGAAAAGAAACCATGGAAAACTGAACTTATAAAAACATTGGATGAAATGCTTGAACATTTGAAACCAGAGGAAATTCTTAACGAAGGTTATCACCTCGGGGACATGCTAAGCAAAACTAGTTATATTTCTGGTGATAAAAGAACTTTTAAGGAATATCAGCAAAAGTCGCATGCTGTTGTAACAAGTAACGATAAAGAAAGTCAATTTTCGAAGCTGCGCAAACAAATTGATGAGGATTTGCAGAATTTTGACATGGTATTTCAACAGCACAATGCATCAATTAATTTGCAAAGTTACAACATCAAGAGAGTGATCTATCGAAGTGCAACTATTTTCGTAGCAGCGATCGGTCGAATTTATTCCATCAAAGAATCATCATGCTTTGATATTATCGATAAATTAGAAGAAGATAAAAGATGTAGTGGAATCGTGGTTCACAAACTTAGATTCATGGTGGCAATAGCTTGTGAGCTCAGGTTTAAAGTTTACCATTCAAAGGGAAGACAGGATGACATTTTTATGGAAGGTTCTGGTTATAAGAAAGTTGTTTTAGGTTTGGTTGAACTTATTGGGAAACGAAGCCTTTCAACATTTATAGTAACTACATTCATGCTACATGAGATGTTAAAGAAGAAATTAACATTGGATGTTGCACTTGATCTTGATATATTGGAAGATGCTGCGTGGGAATTTGGTGCAAAACTTCGTATGTTGCCCCTGCTTGGTTTCAAGAATGACTTGAAGCTGGAAATTGCAAAACTTGGCTCCACTATTCAACCCAGCGATGTTGGAATTAATAATTGTTTGCATGCGGTGACAAGATTATGTGGGATGAATGAATACCAGCTCGGGTTGGATTTGTGTCGGAAAATACATTCTCTATATAAAGATGTTTTTCAAGTATTTGAAACTCTACAGGTATTTGAACTTAAAGTTTATAAGCTACAATGCAACGTAGGATTGGATCGCTATGATGCACGAGAAGTTGAAGCTCAGCTTGTTGAGTTGGATAAACTGATGGTTTCTGTTGAAGCGGCACCACCTGGTGATGAGTGGCGATGGGAAGTTGCATGGGAATATGCTCTTTGCTTACGTCTGCTTGGCCGTTTTGCTCGTGCAGTTGATGTTTGGGAAATATGTCTTCATTATCATGAACAATGGGAACAAACAATAGATACAGATTCCACACATGTGATACATATGATAAAATACAACAAAACCAACCTGATAATTTCATACTCAGCTTTACTTCAAATGGTTGGAAATTACAACAAGTCAATTGAAGTGTCGCACAAAGCTTTGGGAATGTTAGAAGGAACCAACCGAAGTACATGGTTCCATATGAACATTTATAGCATTCTCGGTAATGGCTATCTTCGCATGGGGAAATATTATAAATCTTTTATTTGTTTTCTTGAAACCGCCAGAATAGCCGGTTTTATCGATAATGAACATTTATATATAAAAGATAATACTCGAGCAGTTTACGAACACTTACTCACACAAGATCACCACATTCTTTAACTAAATTTTAATTTTTTATTGGATCTCGATTAAAGTTTGCTTCAAAATAAAGAAGTTTGCTTTAAATTGTCAATAAAACAGTGATATTATGGTATCGACGCTTCCACATAAATAATTGTTTCGCTGTGTGTTATAACTATTAATTCGCAATGTGTTCATTTTAATGACGAAGTTAAACTACTCAAACTGTTGTGTGGCCGAATGGTTAATGCAGCCGTTTCATATGCAGCATGTGTGGCTGTATTTTCACACAACTGATTCTTTATAAAGAGGCAGAGCCTATCGCTGGTTCCCATATTACATTGTATTTAGCGACCACCATTCAGCCCTTAACTAAGCAGTTATTGTGTATTTAGTGATCACGTAATTATGTTTAATATTGTTATTTACTTAATGTTTTAAACTGTATATTCTATTGAATGAGGTAATCAATAATAATGATGAAACCAAATGATCTTGTGTGTTGAATTTGACCTGAGACTCCGACCTTAACTTAATCAGTGGCCGCACACGACCATGGTTGCTGCAAACTCAATAAAATACGCATGGTTGCTGCAAACTCAATAAAATATTCCTTCATTTAAATCCCAAGAAGTCGGACTTGTCATGTCGAAAAAAAACTCAATACTAGGCCATGAAAAACATAATACTAGGCCATGAAAAACATAATACTAAGCCATGAAAAACATAATACTAGGCCATGAATAACTTAATACTAGGCCATGAAAAACATAATACTAGGCCATGAATAAGTCAATACTAGGCCATGAAAAACATAATACTAGGCCATGAATAAGTTAATACTAGGCCATGAATAAGTTAATACTAGGCCATGAATAACATAATACTAGGCCATGAATAACTTAATACTAGGCCATGAAAAACATAATACTAGGCCATGAAAAACATAATACTATGCCATGAAAAACTTAATATTAGGCCATGAAAAACTTAATACTAGGCCATGAAAAACTAAATACTAGGCCATGAAAAACTTAATACTAGGCCATGAATAACATAATACTAGGCCATGAAAAACTTAATACTAGGCCATGAATAACATAATACTAGGCCATGAAAAACTTAATACTAGGCCATGAATAACATAATACTAGGCCATGAAAAACATAATACTAGGCCATGAAAAACATAATACTATGCCATGAAAAACATAATACTATGCCATGAAAAACTAAATACTAGGCCATGAAAAACTTAATACTAGGCCATGAATAACATAATACTAGGCCATGAAAAACTTAATACTAGGCCATGAATAACATAATACTAGGCCATGAAAAACTTAATACTAGGCCA
This sequence comes from Ciona savignyi, assembly GCA_000149265.1. NCBI lineage: Eukaryota > Metazoa > Chordata > Ascidiacea > Phlebobranchia > Cionidae > Ciona > Ciona savignyi. Next base: position 5,110 of record CH001660.1, on the reverse strand, counting down.
TGAAAAACATAATACTAGGCCATTAAAAACTAAATATTAGGCCATGAATAACTTAATACCAGGCCATGAACTAATAGGGTGACATAGTATGTATCCCCACATTTTTATACATGGAAGACACGCCACCCTGACACTTGAAGTAACATACCCCACCCTACCCCATTATTTCATATACATCTACCCCATTATTTCATGGCCTTTTTGTGTCATACCACCCCTGCCACCATGGAAATCAACATGTATACAACCACCCATTGCTAACCACCCACCTCGCTAATCTTGATTCCATTATTATCGAGTTGAACCAACCTCACCCCCCCATCATCGCCCCCGGCCACCAACCCCTGCGTGTTCATAGTGAGGCTGTTGAACATCCCACACTCGATGTCGCCAGATAGCAGTGAATCTGGGGAAGTAAATGACGGTTGAGCACAGTCGTGCAGTTAACAGTTGTTTGCTTCTGCATCGATACATTAAACAAATTATCTACAAATTGGTCATAGTGGCTTGTCCATCATGGGTTTGAAATTTTGACGATAAAAAATGCTATTTATAAGTACGGTCATGTGGTCGAATGGTTAAAGTGAGCAATAAATAAATAAATTCTATGAAAAGGGTCTTGGTGGCGAGCCCATCATGGGATCGAAACTTAGCGGCCACCCACCTGATATCCCCCCCAGTAGTAAAGTGGCCAGTCCTGTCCCAGCGTCCACTCAGCTGGCCCCCCACGCAACCCACAAATATTTCACCCCGACTCGACCAGCACTGGGACGAGGGTACCACTCTCGGACGACGCTGTTCTGGGGCCTGAAATGGGTGAGAAATGGGGAGATTTAATATCCAGTTCATTAGCTTATTGGTAGTGCATCGAACTATTAGCTGGAAGATAGTGGGATCGAAACCAGCTGCCTCGCTAATTATTCTCAGGCAAAGACCTTTTTTTGGAATTTTTAAAACTTGTCGCGAGGTTATGATTTGTGTTCTTTGGAAAGGCACATATCAGGTACACTGGCTAGAACTCATTATGTAGCTGCTAATTTAAGTTGGTTGTATCCTTGGGCAAGGAACTTTACAATGCCTCACCAGAATAAAGGTTGTTGGTTAAAAACTGGTCCCTAGCTAGCCAGTTGTCTCCTTGGTCAAGATAATTATTGGACATTGACTAAACTCAGTGGGTGAATGGGTTCTAATCAATTAAAGTAACGTCTCAATCATACACAACACACTGCAATAGCTCCAATAACTTGACAGTGGGCGCTATGTAATAAACATGAGTATCCTGCTATTTTAAGTTTTTAGTTTCATTTGGAAGTTTAAAGACTTTAATCACTTTACTTGACTACCACCATGAATAAAAATAAGAAAATCCCATTTGAATATCTTGTCATTTGAATTGATTTACACAGGAACCACCGGCATAAATAAGTGGTCGTCTCACCTCGAACTTATCGACGGCCGCCCCAACCAACCCGGCCCGAGTGGAAGCCGGGAGATGCACGTGGTGCCCCAACCTGGTCCCCGATCGTGACACCGTGTCGTCGTCATGGTGGGTGACAACCCCCCGTCTGTCGTTGGGAGGTTTACAACCCCTGAAAACAGCAACAAAGTTAGTGGAAATAGAGATTTAGGTTCATGTTAGTAATTTTAGTCAATCTTGGTAATTTGAACAATTTTTAGCTTCAAGGATTTCAAAAGTTGCAATCGCTGCACTGATTGTGAACTATGAGCGAATGCTTTTATTTCCTTTTATCGTATATTCTCTTGCAGTGTTAACCAACACATCATAAAAACACTGCGTGTCAAAGAACATGCTGTAGCCTTTATAGCACACAAGTCCAGAATGGACTTTCCTGTATTTTATTATGAATATGATTGTCAATAATGTTATAATAATATTTAAAATAATAAGTGGTCGCAAAATTAATTAAAAACAAAATAAATTAAAAGAACATTGAAAAGCCTTGTAAATATGCAGTAAAGATGAACCAAATCGTCCAAAATACTTTGCTTTCAAGGTTGATATTTCATTGAAATCCTCCACTGTCCAAATAGTGACGCTGGATTCTGTGATCGTTGAAATCTCGTGCTTGTTCATGGGGTTGAAAAGCACTGATGTCACAGGGGATGGGTGAGTAGTATGGGTGGGTTCCATGGTAGCACTGGGACCAGAAATGTAGGCCCATGATACATTACATTAGTATGGGTGGGTCCATGGTAGCACTGGGACCAGGAATGTAGGCCACGATACATTACATTAGTATGGGTGGGTCCATGGTAGCACTGGGACCAGGAATGTAGGCCATGATACATTACATTAGTATGGGTGGGTCCATGGTAGCACTGGGACCAGGAATGTAGGCCATGATACATTACATTAGTATGGGTGGGTCCATGGTAGCACTGGGACCATGAATGTAGGCCATGATACATTACATTAGTATGGGTGGGTCCATGGTAGCACTGGGACTGGGAATGTAGGCCATGATACATTACATTAGTATGGGTGGGTGCATGGTAGCACTGGGACCATGAATGTAGGTCATGAAACATTACATTAGTATAGTTGGGTCCATGGTAGCACTGGGAACAGGAATGTAGGCCTCGATACATTACAAGTAGTATGGGTGGGTGTTCATGGTAGCACGAGGACCATGAATGTAGGTCATGAATACATTACATTAGTATGGGTGGGTCCCATGGTTAGCACGTGGGTACCAGGAATGTAGGCCATGATACATGTACATGTAGTATGGGTGGGTCCATGGTAGCTACTGGGACCAGGAATGTAGTGCCATGATACATTACATTAGTATGGGTGGGTCCATGGTAGCACTAGGACCAGGAATGTAGGTCATGATACAATACATTAGTATGGGTGGGTCCATGGTAGCACTGGGACCAGGAATGTAGGCCATGATACATTACATTAGTATGGGTGGGTCCATGGTAGCACTGGGACCACGAATGTAGGACATGATACATTACATTAGTATGGGTGGGTCCATGGTAGCACTGGGACCAGGAATGTGGGCCATGATACATTACATTAGTATGGGTGGGTCCATGGTAGCACTGGGACCAGGAATGTAGGCCATGATACATTACATTAGTATGGGTCGGTCCATGGTAGCACTGGGACCAGGAATGTAGGTCATGATACATTACATTAGTATGGGTGGGTCCATGGTAGTACTGGGATCAGGAATGTAGGCCATGATACATTACATCAGTATGGGTCGGTCCATGGTAGCACTGGAACCAGGAATGTAGGCCATGATACATTACATTAGTATGGGTGGGTCCATAGTAGCACTGGGATCAGGAATGTAGTCCATGATACATTACATAAGTATGGGTGGGTCCATGGTAGCAATGGGACCAGGAATGTAGGCCATGATACATTACATTAGTATGGGTGGGTTCCATGGTAGCACTGGGACCAGGAATGTAGGCCATGATACATTAAATTAGTATGAGTGGGTCCATGGTAGCACTGGGACCAGGAATGTAGGCCATGATACATTACATTAGTATGGGTGGGTCCATGGTAGCACTGGAATCAGGAATGTAGGCCATGATACATTACATTAGTATGGGTGGGTCCATGGTAGCACTGGAATCAGGAATGTAGGCCATGATACATTACATTAGTATGGGTGGGTCCATGGTAGCACTGGAACCAGGAATGTAGGCCATGATACATTAAATTAGTATGGGTGGGTCCATGAGTAGCACTGGGACCAGGAATGTAGGCCATGATACATTAAATTAGTATGAGTGGGTCTATAGTATAATCTAATATTGCACACCAAATATACCCACATGTCTATGAACTGGATATTATTGTTCTCACACTTGGGATGGTAAACTGCACAAAGCAAAGGTTGTATGGCGTCCCAACATCTCGGCACTGCTCGTATACCTAAGTAGAAATAGTAGAAAATGTCAAGGTATGGGGCATTTGGTTAAGATAAATGGGAATGCTGCATAAAATCAGAATGCAACCTAGAATGCTAGCACATAAAACTATGTTAAACCCCCAGGTTTATAACTCTATAATAAAAGAGAAAATATAAAGTTGTTAAGTTATCCTGTTGTAAAACTAAGACTTTGTGTACATTGCGCAACAAGGGGCAACACTTAAAGGAGGGAAAGAGGGAAATAGGGAAACTGGTCACTAAAACTATGGAAAATAATTCTAATTTTTCACCAAAACACCAACTACAACCTCAGCCCCATAACACCAACCATAACGACCTAATCTTCCTTTTAGTGTGTAGTTTCCCTCCTTCCCTCTTTCCCTCCTTTTAGTTTCCCTCGCAACAAGTCTGCTATGCTGGTAACGCTGTCTGTTACATTGTGTTTACTCAGCAAATAAAGGCAGCTCACAGTGCGTACTAAATAGAGTGAATTTCTAAACTTTATTATCGAGTTGTTGGCAAGCACCAAGCCACTAGGTGGAACTTACGAGTCTGCAACATAGAAATATTACATGACGGAAGTTATACTGCGGGGCAACTTTCAGTGAATCATCATTTTGAACTGACAGAGCAACTGGTGGGAAAAGATTAACCAAATAAATGATTTTTTAATCATTTAACTGTTATCAAGTTATATAAACATTCCTAATTATAATGAATTGCAATAAACAAATAGCAAAATGTTAATCACAGCTACCTTCCCAACCAGTGGATCCTTGTAAGTACCCAGAGCCTTGAACATTAGGAACCAGGAATAGCCTTGGCACACCCAAATTAGTTACAAATACCAATTCAGTTTATACCCTTTTCACATTTTGTAAAAAGTAATCAAACAGTTGTACAAGCCTACTATATTACAAAAACACAAAACTTGCAAAAATGACATTTATAACCCACACCTCCCATCACTGGTATCCTGGTTGGAATCAAATCACCACTCACCATCGCAAAGAGAGTGCAGACGCAGGTGACGGTAGCCCACACTGCGATGAATGTGTGCATGTCGTCGTGCTGCTGTTCGTTGAACAGAGGGTTCAAGCACTGCAACCCGCACCCATCCACCCCATCATAATACAAAGCTACGTTGTCGGTCGCTATCAGGGGCGACGGGAATCCACCACAGGGCGAGA
>CH001662.1:0-10531 GCA_000149265.1 Ciona savignyi | reverse complement strand
TGTGAGCAAACCGTATGCCATCGATCGACCAGCTAGTGGAAAACAAACAAAATGCAGCCATCGCATTAAAGAAATTGACTTTTGTTGTTTAGTGTTATTTCATTATGTTGTTCTTCTTGTGACTGGTGATGAAAAAAAACAATTACATGCATCTCATCAAACCTGGCTGATAATGCCTAGTTTAATAGAATTTGTTGTTAAACCTCGCATCGGTCTAATTCGTGATTATGACATCATAAATGGTGGAAACATTTTAGACCGTATATTATGTAGGTGGTACGCGAGCACTGCATAAATCCTCAAAATTGTACGTGGGTGTAACAAGGTTGGGGACCACTGGTGTATAATGATTACGTATATTGTTTGTAGAATGCAACGTTTGACGTTTATTAAAGGAAGTTTTACCCTCTATGTGCGCACCTTTGGCGTTATGGATGGACGCTCTGCTCTGTGCTGCTCGCGTGCTCGAATATCCTGCCTCCGATAATAATCCGACTCCAAGGATCGAGCACAGGCTGGTTGAACGTTAGTTAGTTTATTGTCAAACGTTGTCGATAGAATCACACGAATAAATCAATGCACTTTACTCGGGAATCGATTCGCTGGACCAACTCGCGTCGGAATAATTGCGCGATGCGATTATCAGACTGTCCGTTTTCCTTTGCGGCTTGTCAACTAGTTACTTGTTCAAACCGGCAGATGCGACATTTGCCTTGTTCCTTTTCTGTCAACTATGCCCGAAGTCTCAAAGGCCTTGGCGCTTAACCGCGGCAGGCAGCAGTCACTTTTGTTCTCCTCTCAGCCCAGTCACCAGTCTCCACCAAGCCTCGTTTTCCATCTCTTAAGTAAAGTCCGACCAAGAATTCGGACACGCCCGTCTTAATTCGTCGCACATGAACAGGCCTCAGGCAACTCGTGACGAACACGTCATAATCAGATGACAAACCGCACATTCTTTCATTACGTCATACATACAGCATTTCCCAAGATGCTTCTGTGGTTTTCAAGTGGATGAAGTCACCTTATCGCGGGATGTTTGAATTGTAGTGAATACAAGGCGAATCCGATGCATAAAAACACTTATATGGTCGTATTTTTACTTACAAGTCATTTGAGTCATATTTACGACGAGTATACACCGCCCTTTGTATTTAAAACGCCAGTCATTATCGCAATTAAAATAGGCGTCGAAAAGTCGACCCTCGTGGTAAATTTTTGTGTATCTAACGTACAAGAATGCCACCAATTGCGTCAATAATATTTCAATGATGACGGAATGTCAGCGCAAATGCCAGCTGATGGGATCGTAAATCTCATTTAACACATGAGGTCGCTACACCCCGATAGAAACCAAAATAAAAATAAAGATGCATGGCGATGTACGGTCGTGTGGCCAAAATGGTTAACGCGACCGATACATATACCGACTCTTATACACAAAAAACGGTCCTAGTAACGAGCCCATCATGGGTTCGAAACTTGGCTCGGTAAAAAATGCATGGCGATGGAAAATACAAGAACACAACGCTCGCTGAATTTATAATGAAAAAAATCAGATATGATAAAAAGTCTACTCTGCCTGTTTTCGGCTTTGTTGCCATCGACAAACCGATCCTCACAGCATCGTACGCAGTTGGATACCTGATTGCCAAACAGGGTAAACCACACACCATTTGGGAAAAACTCGTAAAACCAGCTGCGTTGAAGATGGCGAATATCATGCTTGGAAAAGCCTCTGTTGGATGACTGTGTATGTGAGATCGAAGATGTTTTCGGAAATGGAAACTTTTCCGTACCCACAGAACTGAAACAAGCAATTTGCTTGCACTTAGATGAGATCACAAAGTCTCTCGACGGATACTTACCGAACAGAGAGTCATATCCAGCATGGGTAGGACAGCCGTTCATACTGTTGATAAAGCAGATGTCAATGATAAATACTTTGATAAAATTGTAGCGGCTGCTTATTGAATAACTATTTAATTAAATAAATTTTACAAGGTAGACGGGTAGACGTTTTTAGCTTTATTAATATTTTGTTTGACTCCGACAAGCGCAACAGTACAAGACTACAAGTGAAATAATGCAAAAGCATAACCGGCTACGTAGTTTATCAATGGAACGGGCTGTAGGGTACGTTAGGCGTAACCGCCCTCGAGAGCACCGGAGCCTAGGCTATACAATACATACTGTGGATTTGGAACACAGTGCTGTAAGCCTAGGCAACTGGTATCTGTGTTTCTCTCTGATGAAATGGAGACTTTTATATGCGATTTTGCTTCAAGGAAAAAGTGCGATGCAAAGTATATAGCGCTGGGTTAGGAAGTCTTTGCAGGTCGCGTTGATCGCATCGTGAATTCAGACAGCCGTTCGTCTTTTAGAAATTCCTTTGTTCCTTTGAATTTTGATAATGCCGTCGTCAGCGGCCAATTATGTTGGTACGACAAAATCATTGAACTTCAGCAGAGCCATGTTCAACAGCAACTCTTCATAACAACAACGCTATTAACGTTTTGGTGTCACCAAATCGTAGCTTATCATCCTCTTCTTGCTAAGAAAGTCCTTGCGATACTTATAACATTTATTACAACGTATTATATGCGAAAAGTCCTTTTTCTACGATGGTAGACATAAAAACTAAAAAAGAGAACAGACTTTGTTGCAAAAATGACATGAGAGTGTGGCACTTTCCAAGGTCAAGCAAGGCATTTCTACAATTGTTTCTGAAATATAACAGCATACAACGCATTCATTGATTTGTAGGAAATATTTGTGGAGCTCGCTATAGTTTTTGAAGTTTGGTCCTCGTAGTGGGTTAGGTTGAGGCTTGACCTGACGTTTTGGCGAGCCGCGCTGTGGCCAAGGTTATTCTTTGAAACCACTGTACGCTTTAAAGTTTAAACCACATAACGCTGCCTCTGTCTAAAATACTCTTGCATATCATTCATCATCTTTTCAACACACAACTCCTTCAGTCATAGTCTCAGTTTGATAGTTAGTTTCTCGTTTTTGTTCGTTGTTACTTTTTAGCAATTATATAGGGCACGCTTACGTGGCGCCAAAAACTTCCTTGAGGGCATTTGTAACGTTTTCAAGAAATGACACAACGCTAAAAAGTGGTAAATACACATAAAAGTATGAACTTGCTTGCGAATGCAACATTTTTATTAAGTTGTGTTTTTCTGTGGAATTCATATTTTGTTCGTTTTCTTTCTTTGAATAATAAGATCTTATGTGCAACAGATGCATAGTTAGTTAGTTAGTTCAGTTTAGTTTTTTAACAGATATATTTTAAATTTCAACGAGGGGTTGTGGTGAATGCCGGCATAAAACTTGCGGGGTTCGGTACCTCCAAGAATGTAAGAACCACTGTTTTAGGTGATTGCAAAGCGTTATAATTAATGAAATAATGACGTTATGAGGTCACAACAGAATGATCGGCCATGGATTAACGGAAATGCATTTTTTGCAAATATTATCAAAATAGCTATAGAAAAATCGCCTTGGGAAAGTACGTTGAAATCATTCAGCAGAATAGGCCGAATAAAAAAATCGTCTGTGCAATACTGCATTAAATAAAAAAGTATGTCTGTATATAATTTGCTAAATAACAATATTATCTAGATATGAAAATATAATCATTTGTCGATTTATATTTGTCGACCCTGCTTTTTTTTCTTTATTACTTTTGGTCGTGGATTGCTGTGGTAGCGGCAGGCGCATTTGGCTGCTGCAAGTCGCTAAGCCAAAAGTTCATCTTAGGCTGTCTTCCACGTTGCAATCGTCGGTGGCTGCTGATACTAAGTTCTGATAATGACTACATACATGAATCGTACTGCAACTTCTTGTTTTTATTCGGCATTTCTGTAAGTTAGTTCATTCTGCTAGTTTTATTTTTTTGTTCATAAAATCACGACATTATATAGCAAATGAATATAGGTCATTGGGACAGATAAGGTGTGGATGGCTATTTCAACTGTGTGAAATGGGTCGAGTTTGTAATAAAAACAGCGGACATTGCACCAACAAAACTTACTGCAATGGGTCGTAAATAATTTTCCAGTAACTCACACTTTAACATAGCACATAAGCAAAAATTATATAAAATCGAACAAGCGATTCACCACAGATTATATTATAATCTTCTTAAGTATTTCCGTAATGGTTATTGCGAGGGAATGCTGTCGATAGACGGCGAGGCACCGTGGTTCTTTTAGAAGTTATTTAGATTCTATAATCCAGCCATTTAGCCCTCCACTTCTCCAACAATAATTTTACAACACTAATAAGATGTAAGGTTCATACAGATCCTTATCTAAATACCCGCAATACCAAAAACAACGACTTCGTAACAGCAGCTAATTACGTGCTGGCTAATAACCACTAGCTATTCTACAAAGTTGAACTTAAACATGGTAAGAAAAAAGCGACTTAGAAGCAGCATTATCACGCCATGTACTGAGACTTAAATACATGTCTTACAGCAGAATATAACCCATGGATGGTTGGTATTGCGTCGTGGTGCTCTCTATCCATATTATATGACACAAACGTACCAAACAGACATGTTTTCTTTTTAAGGGCGGGTAATTAAAAACACATCATTACGTGAGAGAGTCACAAAGCAGTTCTCTATATCAGATATATTGCTTTATTTGGAAGGGACAAGATGTAGTACGTGTACAACAAACGAAGTGCACTTAGACAGCTTAAGAGACTCTATCTCCAATAAACTCCGTTGAGTTGCACTGACAATGCACGTTTGACCTATCATTGAGTAATATTATAAAACGCCAGGATTTTTAAAGAATGTAAAAATGGAAAAAGCAGTTTAAGATGCAGCATTTACTCAATCCGTTTTCCTCCACCATATCTAGTAAACGTTCGTACATATGTGGACTGATTGTGGGCCAGGGGTTTTTCAGCATTATTTATTGGCTGGGACCATGTCCCAGGATCCGCTGCAATTGTTGCCATTTGGCCTTATTCACGGGCAAATTTCTAAAATTTGGCCTTACCATAATTGTCCCGGACGCAAAAAAATAGTTTGGCCGTGCGGAAAAATCTGGCCGAATTTGGCCGTTTAGGCATATTGTCAAGTTTTTGGCCGAAGCGTCATATTATTTTTACGCTACAGTAGAAATAAAGGGAAAAGGAGGCAGTATATGGAAATAAATAATATTAACTGTCTCATTCACAAATCACAAAGCTGATTATGACGTTTTAAAATAAAATAATAAGGGTAGGAATTTCTATATAGCAGTGGTTCTCAAACTTTTTAGAGTTGGGACCCACTATTAATTACCACAATTTTAGGCGACCCACTTAACTTTATATATAGTTGTTGTAACATGTGTGAGAGACGAAAGGTTCAATGACTTGAGGTCAGGTGAAGATCACGCCACGATTCAAGATTGTGTGATGTCACAATTATGATAATTTCCCCTTGATTTTTGTATAGGAAATAGCCAGTATAGTTAATCAGAGCTTTCTGTAACTTTTCACGACCCACCAAGATTCCTTTCGCGACCCACCGGTGGGTCGCGACCCATAGTTTGAGAAACGCTGCTATATAGTATTTGAACGGGTACGGCAAATCTGGAGGGAATTAAAATTATACAATTTTTCAACAAATAAATGGATAAATAGCCCAATTGGTTAAATTAAATAGTTTATTTTGCACTTGATACAAATTGGCCGAATTTTGGCCGTAAAGCAAAAACAGTTTGGCCATCAAGCGTACTTTGCGTCTGGCAACCCTGTAATCCGCTGCAGTCTATATATAACGTTTACATAAATCTCCGACTTCATCCATATGTACCAACATGGCGTGGAACTAAACTCGACTGGCAGCGGAATCTCCACTAAATGGTAAGTAAAACCGGAAAACTTCACTAGTAGATATATTCTTTATTGAGTTGTATGTCTTTGTGCGTGTATGTAAATAATGACGCAGATGGACGTCATAAGGTGATGATGGCACAATAAATACAGTCGGCGTGGATTAACTGAAATGCAGTTTTTGCAAATATTATATCAAAATTGCTTCAGACTTTCCTTATATTCTATCCTTAAAGTTTAATTTTTAACACCATAACAACGGTTTTTAAGTTAGACAGAATGACGCAAGTTGTATAGTCTTAGGTACGTTAATAGCATGACACAAATTATATCATCAAGTACGTTTAAATTACGAGAAAGTTTCACATCTGCACGTTTTACTAACTGTGGAATATTTAACCATTTAAAGTTAAAATGTGGTTCTTAGCCTGGAGGTCGCAAAGCATGTTAAAAGGGGCCGCGAAGCTGTTGCTTTTGCAAGGGTGAATGACATTTTTTATTATAAAAACATTTATTTTACTGGGTCGATTTGCTTGTAGGTTGTGGCACAATATTATTGTATCGCTGGTATGCGTCCACTGTGATGTCATAAACTATGACGACCACATGACTGTAAACGTGCAATAGCTGCAAATTGGAACTATTATGGAAGTAGCTTTGTTAGTATATTATTATACAACATAAATCAGTCAATACTGGGGGATTAAGGGGAGAGCATCGTTTACGCCATGGAGAAAAAAGGAAAATACATGAGAGTACATTTACTTCTTTATTATGGCTAATGGTATTGAGAAGCGACAGTGTGTTTTCTGCAAACCTTGTTCTTATCGCGAAATCATTAAACCATCAAAATTGAAGCGCCATTTTGAGGCCAAACACCCTCAACATGCTAAAAGTTCGCATTATTCTTTAAACGCCAAGAAGCTAATCTAAAGCGGCAACGACTTGACGCCACTGACCTTACACCATTTTAAGGAAACACTTGTAAAGCCATGCTTTGAATGTTTTTTTGAATGGACATGTGTTTGTGGAGTGTGTAATACTTGCCAGAAAGCCATGCCATCACTTCATCCCAGAAATTTGTAACAAAACGGCAATCACAGAATACATGGCTAAGTGTTTCTGGGACTTCTTTACAAAAAACGCACAGGGGAGTGTCAACAAGACCAATGCAATGGAGTTCCACATTACTTACAATATTAATTTGAAACGTGAGGTCAACATGTTACATTTATACTGGTGTAGATAAATTGCTTTCCAGTCATCTCTACACAGTCGTGGGGTTTCTACAAAATCTTTGGCCCATGTCAGCTGTTTTTTACGAGGCGGTTGCTTTTTAAATTTTATAAAAAATCGATAGGCTATGTCTGTTTGTTGCACAGCCTTTTTTAGTTTGTTTAATTAATTGCCCCAGATAGTTTTCTGTGGTTTTTGGAATGTTTTTGAACGGCGTTCGTCCCATTGTTTGGAAACGGCACTAATATTTTGTGAAAAATCTTTTTCGCCAGTTGCAGATGTGCGCTCCAGCATTTGATCCAGGTGGATGAAATACGCCGGCTTTTACGAATGATTGCATGAAGATTTTGTGTATTGAACCATAATGGGAACGTCCCACCATTGTTTGGAAACGGCAGCAATAATTTTTGAAAAATCTTTTCCCGCTACGTTGTCGTATTGGTTGTATTCGCCAGATGTGTGCCTCCAGTATTTGATCCAGGTGGATGGAATACGCCGGCTTTCACGAATGATTGCATTAAGATTTTGTGTATTGAAGAACCATAAAGGAAAAGTTTGAGGTGGTTGAGTCATCGGCGGCGGTGTCGTGTTTAAAGCACTCTCCAAAAGATAATACTGCATCGTACTGTGTGTAGAGGAAATATATTTTTTGTCAATTTTAGTTTGCATTTGTGTTACCACCATACAGCAGCGATGAAAGTCGGTAACGGGGTTATTATCTCCAGTTCAATGCTTTTCCAGCTTTTTATTACGTCATTGTCGACTAGAATCGAACGTAAAAACTCGATGCCGTTCGTTATGTATGTCGCTATATATCGATCATATTGACATCAGCTACTATTGCGTTCGTTCATTTTTGCTCTCTCCCAAAAAGAACGAGTACACATCTTTTTTCAGTTTCTTGATGAAAGCGGTGGGTATTTCTATTGGCAGTTGGCCATTTTTGCCCTATGTTTTACAGTGGATTTGTGGAACAAAGGCGTTTAATGCCAATGTAAAACGCTCTTGATTTTTAGTAATTCATTGCCAGACCAGATGTTTCTTTAAAATTCTGTAAGACCGCATGTAAATTAAATATATTATACTATTTTCACATCTTTCGGTAAAAAAAACAATGTGTCATCCGAGGACATGCAGAACTTGTTTTGTTTCTTGACGATCTCTATCCCTGCGATATATATTGATTGTTGTTTGCTCTAATTTTGTTTGCCAAGCATTTATTTAATACGTAGAACGAATAAAAACGGGAACACTGGACCTCCCTGCCTAACGCCGCATGAGATTTTAAAGCTCGGTGAGAAGAAGTTTAACAAGTACGGTGGCCCAAACAATCAATTCTGAAATTTTATTTCAGTCTACAAAACTATTTCATTATCGAACTCTTTTGCCGATCCGCAAATATTTTTTGTAGCCAATCGCCAAATCTTTTTTGTAGCCAATCGCCAAGCGAAACCCCGAAACTGTGAAAATTTCTGAGAATCTTCAAGAGGGCTACGCTCAAGTGGTTCTGGAGAGAAAAAAACGCATACATGAGAGCAAACAAGAAATAACGACGACGATGATAAACTTTCTATACAGCAGCGTTTCTTAAACTATGGGTCGCGAAAGAATTCTTGGTGGGTTGTGAAAAGTTATAGAAAGCTCTGATTAACTATACTGGCTATTTCCTATACAAAAATCAAGAGGAAATTATCATAATTGTGACATCACACAATCCTGAATCGTGGCGTGATCATCACATGACCTCAGGCCATTAAACCTTTCGTCTCTCACACATGTTACAACAACTATATATAAAGTTAAGTGTGGTAATTAATAGTGGGTCCCAACTTTTAAAAAGTTTGAGAACCACTGCTCTACAGCGATCCTAGGTTGAAGTATAAATATCAAGGATTGGGCGTCAACCGGGTCGAATGGAGTGACATTGCGAAACGTATCTGGGATCGATCCAGCATTGCTACCGCTAAATCTACCAAAGTGCTAGCGTGTTTCGAGTCTAGATATTCACAGCTCTAATAACCACTCACTAAACTAAATAGTAATTCTTTCGTCGCAACAACTTCATTTCTAAAATAAAATAATGTACGAAATCTTGTAATGGTTCAGGTTTTTTAGTTCCATTAAAATGAAAATTGTTTATAATTTCCCAATAGCCTCAAAATAGGTTACTGGTTCTTTTAAAAAGCGGTGAACCATCAATATTTACTTGAAGTTGAAATATGGTAGAACTAATCCATCTAACGAAGATCTTCCGCCATTGGTATAGTTTCTTAAATTTTAGTGATCATTTTTCGTATTCCAAAATTAAAATACAATATTTCCTTTATATATTTTTAGGGTGTAAAATGTTGGAGTTTTGAGAAGAGTTCGAAGATAATATGGTAGAAAAGGAAAAGTGGTGTTAACTACAGAGTCACCCAAATCATTACGGCACTCCAAACGTGGTCCTCGCATGCCAGCGCGTCAAACGCTGTTGTACACTTTAATTTAAATTCCTTAATTTCTCGCTTTCCGTTTTGTTAGTTCGTCCTTAAGTTCTACATTCGTTCAGTTAACAATTATAGTTGGTTTCGTTGCAGTAGTTTGTTTTTCCTAATTTTTATTGCAGTTTTATTTGTAGTAGTGGTGGCTTACTAACTTATATTTATTTTACAGCTGCATACCTCAGTACTTCAGTATTAGAAAACCTATCCCCTTCCCCCTTACATTTCTCAACTTTAAAAGCCAAATTTTCATTTTTCCAGTTCGCATTGCCGCCGTCGTTTTGTTATTAAATTGTCTTAAGTTGTTAATTGGTTGTTCTAATTAGGAGTTGTTTAGTTATGAATGTGACCGTTTGTCGGTTACAAGTGGGTATTAATTTTTTTAATCAATTTTGACAGTGCAGAATAAGTAATTTTACTTTCGGTTGCCCAATCTGCCAGCTCCAAAGAAATGACAACTCTAAGTGGTCGTTCTTATGACACGTTGAAACAAAATTACTGACTGCATTGGAAGGGGAATACAATTCTACTTTGGAATTAAAACTGAAAAAATATTCCTCGGGTTCACCAAACTGAAAGCAACTGTTTTTTAAGCAGGTAGACTTACTCATGTACAATGAAGGTGTTAGATATCTCGACCCAAAGTTTATTTGCGCATATGTTTTTATTGATGTCTATGGTCAACCAAAGTACGTCACAATGGGAGTTTGTGTTACAATATCTATACCCGACCGCGTGTTAGAAAATGCTTTCTTTTTGATTCAGTTACCATGCGAACTTGGTATATAAATTTTATTCGATATCGTTTTTTTATATGTATACCCGCCAATTACTAATTTTGGTTCTTTTATTTTATTTATACAGAAAACCGTAACGTCCATGCAACCTTTCCATTTCGTATCTTCTCTACCACCGTATCGTATCAAATATTGTTACATTCTGTATGAACCTTCCGTTCCGTATTTACAACC
>CH001663.1:0-17314 GCA_000149265.1 Ciona savignyi | reverse complement strand
TTCTATAGTAGCCCGTGTTGGAACTGTATGGTGATTCGCTGGCGATAGTCGTTACAGCAGGGTATCCTGGAACTCAACCAAATTAGGAAGTCACTGTGAACATAGGCAACTAAGTCAGGTGGTAGGATGGTTAACGCAACCAATACATTATACGCATTGTTATACAAGAACAGTCTTAGGGACGAGCCCATGATGAGTTTAAACCTTGGCCAGATTAATAAAAGCAAAGTGGATTAAAAAAATAAAGTCACTAATTAATTTATCATTATATTCTTTGATCTTTGTGGTATTAACCAAGCCGCCCACACGAGGTCAGACCGCCACCGATGCTCTACAACATGGCGGAAGAGGACGGGTTTGTGTCACCCCATGTGTACGGGGGGGGGGGGTCTTAGTGTTAGTCGAATTATTTTAAAGTGTAAATTAATTAACAAAGGAGACATAATGTGGAAAAAGACGATACACACATATTCAATGCATCGATGAGATTTTTAAAAACATGGAAGAATTTATGAATATTTGTTGAAACAAGTTTGAGAGACACACAAGTTGGCGTGATGAATTTTAAAGTCAGCTGCATCAAAATATCAAGCTTTGGGAGGGGGTGATGGGGATCTTGTAGTAGTGATGAGGATATCTAGTGATTGGGGCAGGGTAATATTGTGGTATGGGACTTGTCGATAATTGAAATAAGTGGGCAGGGTATAAAAGTGGTAATGTGTGTGTTTCATGACAAATAGAGTTATAAACAACTCAGTCCATTATACACACAACCGCGTGGAAAATGGTCAGGGTGAAGATCGAACCGAGAACCTGTCTGGTTATAACCTCCACTCTTGTATATGAGCTATTGTATGAAGTAACCTGGTTCCAACCATAACAGTTGGCTCCCATTTTGGTTCTTTCATTTGATCGTCATTATTTATTTATGGGGGGAAGTGGAACAAAAAACATTAGTTTATTTTGATGCTAAGGTTTATTCGAAAATCTTAAAACACTTAATTTTGATTTATTTTTGTTTATATATAATTGTATTGTTTATGTCAAGAAAAAAGGTAAATAATGCAATATAAGTTTTTATGACTATGGACAAATGTAGTATATTTGATTAACAAATAAAAAAAATATTTTGACATAATATTTTAAAAAGGTCAAACGAGCTTAAAATATTTAAACTTGATTCATTTAAAACACATCAATCATACACAACATCACATGAAACTGAGGCTTACCTGGGGAGAAAGGGAGTTGTTGTATTGCTTCTTGCAACATACGTTGGCCTTCTGGTGAAAGTTTGTTCCAGTCCAAATCCAGTTCCGATATTTTGCCAACACACCCAGCCAGACGTTGTGCTACGTGGTCATCCAACCACTTACTATCGCTTACCACTGTAAGTTTGATCTGTGTGAAACAGGAATGTTAAACTACACAATTAATATATCCTATGAATTATATGTTCAATCATCAACTATCAAACAAACTAATTTAAATATTTATTTTGAAATATAACAAGTTATAACAACTTAGCAGCTGGAATATTGGGGGCAAAATATGATTTGATATCTTTGTACATTTTATTAATATAGTAGCCCGTGTTGGAACTGTATGGTGATTCGCTGGCGATAGTCGTTACAGCAGGGTATCCTGGAACTCAACCAAATTAGGAAGTCACTGTGAACATAGGCAACTAAGTCAGGTGGTAGGATGGTTAACGCAACCAATACATTATACGCATTGTTATACAAGAACAGTCTTAGGGACGAGCCCATGATGAGTTTAAACCTTGGCCAGATTAATAAAAGCAAAGTGGATTAAAAAAATAAAGTCACTAATTAATTTATCATTATATTCTTTGATCTTTGTGGTATTAACCAAGCCGCCCACACGAGGTCAGACCGCCACCGATGCTCTACAACATGGCGGAAGAGGACGGGTTTGTGTCACCCCATGTGTACGGGGGGGGGGGGTCTTAGTGTTAGTCGAATTATTTTAAAGTGTAAATTAATTAACAAAGGAGACATAATGTGGAAAAAGACGATACACACATATTCAATGCATCGATGAGATTTTTAAAAACATGGAAGAATTTATGAATATTTGTTGAAACAAGTTTGAGAGACACACAAGTTGGCGTGATGAATTTTAAAGTCAGCTGCATCAAAATATCAAGCTTTGGGAGGGGGTGTGGGGATCTTGTAGTAGTGATGAGGATATCTAGTGATTGGGGCAGGGTTATATTGTGGTATGGACTTGTCGGTAATTGAAATAAGTGGGCAGGGTATAAAAGTGGTAATGTGTGTGTTTCATAACAATAAAGCTCATTATAAACAACTCAGTCCATTTTACACACAACCGCTCAGAAAGTGGTCAGGGTGAAGATCGAACCGAGAACCCTGTCTGGTTATAACCTCCACTTCTTGTATATGAGCTATTGTATGAAGTAACCTGGTTCCAACCATAACAGTTGGCTCCCATTTTGGTACTTTCATTTGATCGTCATTATTTATTTATGTGGGGAAGTGGAACAAAATATTTGATTATTCAAACATTAGTTTGTTTTGATGCTAAAGTTTTATTTGAAAATCTTAAAACACTTAATTTTGTGTGATTTTTGTTTATATATAATTTTATTGTTTATATAGAACAAAGTTGATAATGTATTTTTAGTTCTTTTGACTATAAACATATGTAGTATATTTCATAAACTATTTAAAAAATAACTAACAGTCCAAGAAGCTTAAATCATTTGAACTTGATTCATTTAAAACACATCAATCATACACAACATCACATGAAACTGAGGCTTACCTGGGGAGAAGGGAGTTGTTGTATTGCTTCTTGCAACATACGTTGACCTTCTGGTGAAAGTTCGCTCCAGTCCAAATCCAGTTCCGATATTTTGCCAACACACCCAGCCAGACATTGTGCTGCGTGGTCATCCAACCTCCCATCGCTTCTCACTGTAAGTTTGATCTGTGTGGAACAGGAATGTTAAAACTACACAATGAATATGAATCCTATGAATTATATTTTCAATCATCAACTATCAAACAAACTAATTTAAATATTCATTTGAAATATAACAAGTTATAACAACTTAGCAGCTGGAATATTGGGGGCAAAATATGATTTGATATCTTTGTACATTTTATTAATATAGTAGCCCGTGTTGGAACTGTATGGTGATTCGCTGGCGATAGTCGTTACAGCAGGGTATCCTGGAACTCAACCAAATTAGGAAGTCACTGTGAACATAGGCAACTAAGTCAGGTGGTAGGATGGTTAACGCAACCACATACATTATACGCATTGTTATACAAGAACAGTCTTAGGGACGAGCCCATGATGAGTTTAAACCTTGGCCAGATTAATAAAAGCAAAGTGGATTAAAAAAATAAAGTCACTAATTAATTTATCATTATATTCTTTGATCTTTGTGGTATTAACCAAGCCGCCCACACGAGGTCAGACCGCCACCGATGCTCTACAACATGGCGGAAGAGGACGGGTTTGTGTCACCCCATGTGTACGGGGGGGGGGGGTCTTAGTGTTAGTCGAATTATTTTAAAGTGTAAATTAATTAACAAAGGAGACATAATGTGGAAAAAGACGATACACACATATTCAATGCATCGATGAGATTTTTAAAAACATGGAAGAATTTATGAATATTTGTTGAAACAAGTTTGAGAGACACACAAGTTGGCGTGATGAATTTTAAAGTCAGCTGCATCAAAATATCAAGCTTTGGGAGGGGGTGTGGGGATTCTTGTAGTAGTGATGAGGATATCTAGTGATTGGGGCAGGGTAATATTGTGGTATGGACTTATCGGTAATTGAAATAAGTGGGCAGGGTATAAAAGTGGTAATGTGTGTGTTTCATGACAATAAAGCTCATTATAAACAACTCAGTCCATTATACAGACAACCGCTCAGAAAGTGGTCAGGGTGAAGATCGAACCGAGAACCTGTCTGGTTATAACCTCCACTCTTGTATATGAGCTATTGCATAAAGTAACCTGGTTCCAACCATAACAGTTGGCTCCCATTTTGGTACTTTCATTTGATCGTCATTATTTATTTATGTGGGGAAGTGGAACAAAATATTTGATTATTCAAACATTAGTTTGTTTTGATGCTAAAGTTTTATTCGAAAATCTTAAAACACTTAATTTTGTGTGATTTTTATTTATATATAATTTTATTGTTTATATAGAACAAAGATGATAATGTGTTTTAGTCCTTTTGACTATAAACATATGTAGTATATTTGACAAACTATTTAAAAAATAACTAACAGTCCAAGAAGCTTAAATCATTTGAACTTGATTCATTTAAAACACATCAATCATACACAACATCACATGAAACTGAGGCTTACCTGGGGAGAAGGGAGTCTGTTGTATTGCTTCTTGCAACATAAGTTGACCTTCTGGTGAAAGTTTGTTCCAGTCCAAATCCAGTTCCGATATTTTGCCAACACACCCAGCCAGACATTGTGCTGGGTGGTCATCCACCCTCTCATAGCTTCTCACTCTAAGTTTGATCTGTGTGGAACAGGAATGTTAAAACTCCACAATGAATATATCCTGTGAATTATATGTTCAATAATCAACTATCAAACAATCTAATTTGAATATTCATTTGAAATATATCAAGTTATAACAACTTTAGCAGCTGGAATATTGGTGGCAAAACATGATTTGATATCTTTGTACATTTTATTAATATAGTAGCCTGTGTTGGAACTGTATGGTGATTCGCTGGCGATGGTTGTTACAGCAGGGTATCCTGGAACTAATTTATTCATCATTATCTTCTTTGTGGTATTAAATACTAGGCATCTTCTTTATATTTTGTATTATATATATTTTGTAACCTTGGCCATATCAAAAAAAAACTGGCCTTATGGGGGGGGGGGGGGGATGTGGGGGTCTAAGCGTTAAGAAAATTGTGTTGAAGTGTAAATTAACTAACAAAGGAGACATAATGTGGAAAAAGACGATACACACATATTTAATGCATCAATGATGATGTTAAAAACATGGAAGAATTTAGGAATAATTTGTTGAAACAAGTTTGAGAGACACACAAGTTGGCGTGATGTATTTTAAAATCAGCCGCATCAAAATATCAAGCTTTGGGAGGGGGTGTTGGGATCTTGTAGTAGTGATGAGGATATCTAGTGATTGGGGCAGGGTTATATTGTGGTATGGACTTGTCGGTAATTGAAATAAGTGGGCAGGGTATAAAAGTGGTAATGTGTGTGTTTCATAACAATAAAGCTCATTATAAACAACTCAGTCCATTTTACACACAACCGCTCAGAAAGTGGTCAGGGTGAAGATCGAACCGAGAACCTGTCTGGTTATAACCTCCACTCTTGTATATGAGCTATTGTATGAAGTAACCTGGTTCCAACCATAACAGTTGGCTCCCATTTTGGTACTTTCATTTGATCGTCATTATTTATTTATGTGGGGAAGTGGAACAAAATATTTGATTATTCAAACATTAGTTTGTTTTGATGCTAAAGTTTTATTTGAAAATCTTAAAACACTTAATTTTGTGTGATTTTTGTTTATATATAATTTTATTGTTTATATAGAACAAAGTTGATAATGTATTTTTAGTTCTTTTGACTATAAACATATGTAGTATATTTCATAAACTATTTAAAAAATAACTAACAGTCCAAGAAGCTTAAATCATTTGAACTTGATTCATTTAAAACACATCAATCATACACAACATCACATGAAACTGAGGCTTACCTGGGGAGAAGGGAGTTGTTGTATTGCTTCTTGCAACATACGTTGACCTTCTGGTGAAAGTTCGCTCCAGTCCAAATCCAGTTCCGATATTTTGCCAACACACCCAGCCAGACATTGTGCTGCGTGGTCATCCAACCTCCCATCGCTTCTCACTGTAAGTTTGATCTGTGTGGAACAGGAATGTTAAAACTCCACAATGAATATATCCTGTGGATTATATGTTCAATAATCAACTATAGGAACTTATCCAAATCAGGGTGTCACTGTAAATACCATAGTTTATTTAAGAAACATATGAATATTGAATTTAAGAACCATATGATTATTTAAGAACCATATGAATATTTAATTTAAGAACCATATAAATACCATATGTTCTTAAATACAGTTACCCTGCCCTTAGAATGCTTCACATCTAGCACTGATGTAAAACACTAGTTTACCCATAATTACCACACTCACATAAGTAATCCCTTTTATATTTAAGAACCCTACCATCCAGATATTCTAAGAGTGTTATGAGATCTCGTGACTGCAGGATGTCCCTCTGTTGGTGGCTGCTTCATAGAAACCATTATTTCAATAATTTAATGTTTATTACCTGTCGGAAACATGCTTACTAGTTTATTTTATTCTTTATATTGATTATCTTTGTGTAATAACTTTTGTCTCGTTGTTTTTATTGCATAGCTGTTATGTAAATCCCAACCAAAATATAATTTAAAATGCAATATTGTTTTGCACATGATTTTATTTAATTTCGTAGAAGGATGGTGGACTTATTATTGTAGAAGGAAGGATGTTGGGAATAATTTTGGTGAAATGATGGTTTTCAAATTGTGACTGAACAAGGAGGCGGCCGGTTATACACAATCGTCTTAACTCATAATAAACATAAACATGAGCTTGCTTGAATTACACTTGCTATTCAAAACACAGCAATTCCAGACTTAACTAACTAGATACTCAGAAAAACATGGTCTTTGTAGTGAAATACGTCATAATGGGGAAAACTGAAATAATCAAGTGAATTATAATCACGTTTGAAATCGAAATACAGTATATACAATGGGGACGATAAATCTTTGGGCATTTTAAATATGACTTTTTAATAAAATAATTGTAACTCGTAGTTTTATACTTGATCAAGGTTTGGTAGAGCTGTCAATCAAATCACTGAGAAGTGTGCAGGGCATGAAATGGTAATGTGAAACAAGAGGTCAGGGTGAAGATAGCACCGATAATCTTTCCGTTTAGAATTTATTTCCGCACATGTGGTTCTATAGAAGGCTGGTGGAGTGCCACGAGAGACTTATACAGTTGCCTCACTGGTCATTGCCTCCAGTGATGGAAAAAGTGCCGTTGCTAATTCCAATATAAACACTCTGGTGATTTAATGTATTTTATAACGGAAACACATTTATAGACTTCTCATGAACTGCTGTACAACAACACTGTAATAGCTGCGGTACAGTTGTGTAAATATACACATCTATAATAAATCAGTGATTGATGTGGAGCTACTTGAAGTATGGTTCCCAATATTTACCTCGTTCGGTCGATCATTGATAGCTGTGCACAAATCCTGCATACAATCGTTCAGTTGTTTGCAATCCTCTAATGTAAGTTCATCAATATGTTGCATATGAGGAACCAGGTATTCAGCTACATTTCCCAGCTCTGTTCTATTCAACACTAACTTCTTGATCTAGAATAAAAGGTTGTTTGCCAGCAATTTCTTATGAATCAACACTATGTATAATATATAAGGAAATAGTATATACATTGCCGTCGAAAAATGCAGAAAAACGTGCTAAAGTGGGGTGCTTTTTCCTCTATATATTCGCGGTGTCTATTGTGCAAACATCCATTAGGCATGGAATAGCACATTTCATGTATTCCAATTTGTCTATATATTCGCAGAAACTTTGAAAATAAAAGGTTGTTATTACAAATATATTGTTGTTAAAATCTTCTAGCGCGAATTCATTGCGTGGCGCGGCGCACACACAGAGAGAAACGACTTTAAAATGTATGGGACTAATGATGAGATAATGTTGTTGTTAGGCTATGATGTATTTTGTATTTCCGACCTCCCAATTTAAAAAATGTTCGGACGCTTTCGCTTGATAGATGCGTGCTTTCGGTATGGAGAAACGCATTACGGGTATTACGTGCCATAGTTTTTTAAAGGTCTATATACAATATAAGAATAATAACGTCGCTAGTCAGTGTTGTACTCGTCTACAATAAGGTTGTGTGTATATAAGCCGACCCAATAATAAAAATATTTTATGTTCTGACGGGTTCTAACCGTCCGGATTGGAGCCAAAGGTTCGAGTTATACAAAAAAATGGTTTTCTAGACGTAAACCATTCAGCTTTCATTACTAGCATGGAATAATTGGTGAAACTAAATGTTATATTCCAACGGTTTTATGCGCGTCTAGGATATCTCATTGCGTAATTACGTAGTTGCGCTTTGATCTCCGCAGTTATAGGCCTAACAGACAGCACTTAAATAAGGGAAAGAGGATAGGTGGAAAACTGCTCACTAAAACTATGGAAAATATTTCCAACCCTGCTCTAAACACTAATATTAACCGCAGAGCCAACATCAACCCCACTTTAAAGAAATAATTCTAACACCCTGATCTTTGTTTAAAAGAATAGACATGTGTATCTTTTTGATGACACGCGAGAATGCGCCGAGCTCACGATAATAATAAAAGAGAATAAACTAATTTTATCGCAAGGTCAACTGTTAGTCCAGAAGAGAAAGTAAAACTGGTTTCTAAACTTCATAACTCACACCTATTTACTAATAACGGAACTTTACGAAATATCGTGCTTTCGCACAAGTCATCAAAAAGATACAAGCGTCTACTCTTCTCGATAAGGGACCACAATATTTTTCTGTTTTTAATTGATAGCAGACTTTATTATATTAAAGAAAGATTTGTTATTCTCCTATTATCATCCTATACGCATTCGCACGAGTCATCAAAAAGATACACGCGTTACTCTTTACGACCAGGTGCAGGTGCAAGACCAGGGCCAAACAATTCTTACGTACACACTTAGGCGAAGTTTGCTTAATAAATAAAGTTAAAGGTAACGGATAACATTTTTTAACTGTAATATTTTTCAACCTCGCTTCCGCATAAAACATTTTGCTTTTTACATATATTTCTTTAACTAATTGATAAAACAGGGGCGCTTTTTGATATTATAAGCACCCCGTTTGATTTGACTATTCCGACGGGAACCAATATAGGCACCCCTATTTCGACCATGACTGTGCACTTGTAAACTTACTGCAAGGTAAGTAGTTTTAATATCCTACCATCTACATAATTTGTTTAAGCCAAATATGCAATCTTATTATTTTGTAAACACACCATGTATAAATATAACTCATAGGAACTGTCCAATTATGTTATTATTCTGTGGTTAAACTGGTAACCTAAACCTCTTGAATAACTTCTATGATTCATATCTTTAAACCGATAATTCTGGTGATTGAACCTAGTGATGGGATGAGGTCATTCACATGCAGCATTTAAAACCATTCTTTCAATATTCGCAACATTGTGTCCTTAATTTGACCTTAAAGTGCCCATACTGCGACAATGCTACTATTGTTTACCAACACTGGCTTTATGCTCAGGTTTAGTTTGTTTTTACATATAAGCAATAGATACTTTAAAATGAGGAGGTATATTTCGAGCATCCAACCTGCTTGCTTGTGAGTGTATGTTATAAACCTCACTAAATACCACAATTAACAATGAAACATTCCATTACAAACCCAAATATTTAAAGACCTCATCGCATCACAATACACCACTTGTTGAACACAATAGAAATCGACATAAAATTCATTCCACATTTTATCCGAACCTTCCCGGCTTGCATTTGTAAGATTCGCTTCACATCTTCAGGATGATAACTTGCATCCACCCACCATGATGTTGCCCATTTAGCTGCATCATGTTCTGTATCCAATCCATCAACTACAACCAACTCCTGAGGAAATGTAATATTTAAATTATAAACAAGATAGAAGCATATATACGGATAGTGACTCTAATTTACTATTAAACTTCGACCATATATTACAGCCCTATTTCATCACAGATTGTAATTGCATTTCTTATAGAGAAGGAACTATAGCAATCTGTTTATATTTCATTATGATTATTCTTGATTGAAGGGATAATCAATAAATAAACAAATATATTAGACCACATGATATTTCACTTGGTAGCATTAGGTCTGGAATTCCACCTGAAAACTGTTCCTAACCGTACGGATTGTACATTTGTGCAATACTGGTTGATTATGTTTACTTTGAAAGGGAATATCCAAAATAGTTAAAACCTTGCAAGGTTTCAGTATTGTAACCGTCGATATTTATGGTAATTTGATCTTGGAGCTGGATTGGACTATTTACTTCAAATTCTTAGGAAAGTGATAGAAATATACAACAAACTGGAAAATATAAATTGGGATATTATTTAAGATATTAAAACAAGAAGCAAATATTATACACAAACTAATACCATATGTATGGAACAGATGGAAACCCAAAATCACTAAAAATCAAGATAGAATGAAAAACTTTAATTGACTCAATACTTATCTTATGTTAATTATCTAACAACACCAAGTTATTAAGTGTTGTAGTAATTAGAAATATAATATTGATTTTAAATAACCCAGTTTACTAGACTAAACAATGTATTTAGTTTTCAACACAAAACAAGAAGCTCCATTACAATTTAGTCACCAGTTATTCATATACGTGTCTACATGATTCAACTGGTTAGATCAATCGGAGACACGAGATCATCATTAACTATCCAGCGTGATCATAACCAAATGCTGTGTTAACCTACAGCAATATACTGTGCTTCCACACCATGTCGGAATGTCCATCCAAAATCAAGATTCTTAGAATTATTTTTCGATACTAACAATTTGAAATTAAGTGCTCATGGTGGAAAATTTATTTTTACTTATCAGTGACTAAAATTAAAATATTATGAAACATACATGCAATTCTTTAACATTATTGTAAGACTTGTTTTGGCATTTAAAAATTTTAGAATTTGGAATATTGCTATAAATCAAACTGATTTGAATAAGGAAATGCCTATTACCATGTTTGTATATGATAGGCATTATGTGGGATTTTGAATACCGGCAACTAAACCGTTTCTACTTACAGTAATATAATCATACAATAATGTAATCGCATTTGTTGAAGAAAATTATGAATCATATACACCACACTGCACTATCCCTGCTAACCTGACAGTGGGGACAGGGTAATTTTAAAGTCCTAATGTAATGTCACTTGTGTTTTCCCATTAATATAACATAAATAATAGTAATGGCACAATTTGACATCCGACCGGAATGAATAATTTGCATTTTATCCCATCACTACTTGTTACCAATCCACATATGTCTATCTCTATGAATATCGTTTCCGTTCTGAACGATCAACATGTACAATGAAGACTTACCGAGGAAAGTTGTTGAGCAGCTTCACGTAAGATGATGCGACTTTGTATGGAAATCCTCTCCTCGTCAATTTGTAGACGGTTGACTTCATGCAAACAATCGGCCAAACAACTTGCTGCGTTCTCATCGAATTCAGATGGAATATATAAGACAATCTGCAACAAGAATAAGAAGCTAATTCATATTAATGTAAGTTATCATACGTTGGTTATATGGAACAATATACCCGATATGACATGGTACTTGCAGTTTTACAAGATCACAAGAATGGTTTTGTAGTCAGTAACAGTATATATAAATTATCAACAAATGGAAGTAAACATCATAATATTAATGCAAGAAATAACATGCTCATCACTTGAACAGTTACTTCATCGCGATAAACACACATTATTTATGTGTGTAAACACACATTATTTATACCAGGTGCTTATAGTCGGTAAATATACACAACATTGCTAATTCCAATATAAACACTCTGGTGATTTAATGTATTTTATAACGGAAACACTTTTGTAGACTTCTCATGAACTAATGTACAACAACACTGTAATAGCTGCGGTACAGTTGTGTAAATATACACATCTATAATAAATCAGTGATTGATGTGGAGGTACTTCAAGTTTGGTTCCCAATATTTACCTTGTTCGGTCGATTATTGATAGCTGTGCACAAATCCCGCATACAATCGTTCAGTTGTTTGCAATTCTCTAATCGAAGTTCATCAATATGTTGAATATGAGGAAGCAGGTATTCAGCTACATTTCCCAGCTCTGTTCCTTTCAACACTAACTTCTTGATCTAGAATAAATTGTTGTTTGCCAGCAATTTCTTATGAATCAACACTTTGTATAATATATAAGGGATCGGTATATATATATAGCTTAAGATGATAAAAGTCAGTCTCAAGTTGACATGAATTAACTTTTAACACATTATCTATTATTTTACAGATTAAAGATTATATCGCAATAATTCACCAAGCTATGTGGTTGGATAAATTTAATACATTAATCCCACACACATGGCCACCATCTTCCAATGAATATTCAGTCAATACTCGGCCATTACTTAAATCACCAATCTTAACAATTTGACTAAGCATGTTGGCTTCACTTAGTTTAAAAGGTAAATGCTACCGACTGCTAATACACAATCATTACCTGGTTACTTGGAAGGCAATATATTTAAGTTATTTGACTCCCCAATGTTCCCCTAACAATTGAGTATTTCTAGTCAATTAATATATATAGATCAAAGATTATATACCGTCACCAGGTGTGGGGTATGACATAAGCTAATGGGGATATCACTCAACAACAAAAGCGTGTTTTAGAGTTTTCGTTTAATTAATTAGTTCAACTGTCATTGTGCGCTCGTAAACTTATAGCAAGGTAAGTACTTTTAATATCCTACCTTCTACATAATTTGTTTAAGTCAAATATGCCATCTTGTTATTTTGTAAACACACCATGTATAAATATAACTCATTGGAACTGTCCAATTATGTTATTATTCTGTGGTTAAACTACTGCACATGGTGAATGGAACAAGTAATAAACTGCTAACCTAAACCTCTTGAATAACTCCTATGATTCATATCTTTAAACTAATAATTCTGGTAATTGAACCTAGTGATGGGATGAGGTCATTTACATGCAACAACTGAAACCATTCTTTCAATATTTGCAACATTGTGTCCTTAATTTAACCTTTAAGTGTCCATACTGCTACAATGCTACTATTTATTGTTTACCAACACTGGCTTTATGCTACACATAATATTTAGTTTGATTTTACTCTTTATCAATAGATACTTTAAACAGAGGATGTATGTTTCGAGCATCCAACCTGCTTGCTTGTGAGTGTATGTTATAAACCTTACTAAATACCACAATTAACAATGAAACATTCGATTACAAACCCAAATATTTAAAGACATCATCCCATCACAATACACCACTTGTTAAACACAATAGAAATCAACATAAAATTCATTCCAAAACCACATTTTATCCGAACCTTCCCGGGTTGCAGTTGTAGGATTCGCTTCACATCTTCAGGATGATCATGAGGATACACTACCCATGATGTTGGCCATTTAGCTGCATCATGTTCAGTACCGGTTTCATCAACTACAACCAACTCCTGAGGAAATGCATTATTTAAGTTATAAACAAAATAGCATATATACGGATAGTGACTCTAATTTACTATTAAACTTCGGCCATATATTACAGCACTATTTCATCACAGATTGTAATTGCATTTCACATAGTGAAGGTACTATAGCAGCCTGTTCATATTTTATTATTCTTGATTGAAGGGATTGCCAATAAATAAACAAATATATTAGACTACACGTTATTTCACTTGGTAGCATTAGGTCTGGAATTCCACCTAAAAACTGTTCCTAACCGAACGGATTGTACATTTGTGCAATACTGGTTGATTATCTTATGTTGAACTTTCTTTATAGATTTTGTGATATCGATGTTCCAACTGAACTTTTTGAATGTAAAACGATGTAATAGACAACCTTTTGTGAATTGTAGAATTCTTCAAGCAGACAGAGCAGACAGCAGTTTTTTTAATTGCTTTTTTCGACAAGAAATAGTTGACCAAATTTAACGAAATTTTTACAGCCGTCACAACATCAATTAAATTTTAAATAAAAATACCATGAAATCAGATGTCTGGGAAGACTATTATAATTTTAAGTCCACCAAATCGACCAATGTTCGTAGAGTCCTCTTAGACATATATGATCCTTAATTGTCTGCTGTTTGTTGGCAAATAACGATACTTTACAAAGCAAAGTCTATAATCGCTCTATTGAATATTATTGTGATAAGAAATTTTATGCCACATTTCCCGTTACCGATTCAATTCTATGATTCTATGAAGAAGTCCAACGAATCGACCAATTTCAATTCGAATTGGGAATTTTTCGGAATTATCGAAATTATTTATCCATTCTGGAGTTTAGAAATTATAAAAAATATTTGGTCATCTAAAATTAAATAGGATATATATCCTGTGTAATTTTGAATAGGTAACCAGTGACTCGAAAAATTCTGCTTACAGAAACATATTGCGTACATATAGCGTGAGTTCAAAATTGTTTAGGTTGCCTTATGGTAGAAATTTTTGTTACTTCATATCTGCCCTAGCATTTCAATACCAACCTTAAAGTCATCCCGAATTAACTCAGTGGATTAGTGGGTTTTACTAAATCTGAAGAAAAATTATCAATCATATACACCACACTTCAATATCCCTGCTAAACTGACAGTGGGTACGGGGTAATTTAAAAGTCCTCATGTAATGTTAATTGTGTTTTCACATTCACAGGGATAAACATGGAATTTCTTATCCGAACGAGTGAAATTTGCATTTCATCCCATCATTACTTGTTACCAATCCACATATGCCTATCTCTATGAATATCGTTTTCGTTCTGAACAATCGAAATGTACAAGGAAGACTTACCGAGGAAGATTGTTGAAAAGCTTCACGTAAGATGATGCGACTTTTTGCGGAAATCCTCTCCTCGCCAATTCGTAGACGGCTGACTTTATGCAAACAATCGGCCAAACAACTTGTTGCGTTCTCATCGAATTCAGATTTAATATGTAAAACAATCTGCAACAAGGATAAGGAGGTGATTCATATTAATGTAAGTTATCATGCGTTGGTTATATGGTACAGTATACCCGATATGACATGGTACTTGCAGTTTGACAAGATCACAAGAATGGTTTTGTAGTCAGTATATATAAATTATCAACAAATGGAGCAAAACATCATAATATTAATGCAAGAAATAACATGCTCATCACTTGAACAGTTACTTCATCGCGATAAATACACATAACTTAGGTGGCGCATAATATTAAACAACCGAGAATGTTTTTACAAGAATGTAAAAATTTAAATCAAGACTGTCAACCATGTATTTATCATTAATATTTGTAAAACCACTGTAGTACAGTTGTGTAAATATACACATCTATAATAAATCAGTGATTGATGTGGAGTTACTTGAAGTATGGTTCCCAATATTTACCTTGTTCGGTCGATCATTGATAGCTGTGCACAAATCCCGCATACAATGGTTCAGTTGTTTGCAATTCCATAATTTAAGTTCATCAATATGTTGAGTATGAGGAACCAGGTATTCAGCTACATTTCCCAGCTCTGTTCCAATCAACTCTAACTTCTTGATCTAGAAACAAAGTTAACTTCTCACATATTAGTTTAATTGTTTTATAAATAATATTATGAAAGGTGTCTACCATGTTGTTCAATGTACATCAGTGTGATTCATATGGTTTGGTGAGCAAGTGATCTTGTTGAAATGGATTTTGCTACGAAACTATATTTCATGAAGGGGATTTGTGGTGAATTATACTAAGAAGCAATTTCTAAGGAATCTATTGTTACATGGTTGGCCGATGGCATTGCTATTTTGAAATGATTTTTTTATTGATGTTAATCTTTAGCAAAAAAGTTACCCTGTAAGTATTGGTGTTACGGGTAGGTGCATTTAGCTGCTCAAACCTTAGCTATAATTACACCTTAAGTTGTCCTTCCTGGTGATATGATCGGTTAAGGAATTATTATAACAACATGTAACATGATGCGTAAAAAACAAAATTAAATAACAGTTTGGTAAGCACTTAATGTACATCAAACTGAGGCTACAGCTGATCGACATTTGTGACGTCACTGAGTCGCTTGTGGGAACTCCTGATGTGTTGTGGGTAATTTTATTCAATCTTTTTTTCTTTTTTTTAGGCCGATTCTCTTCTTTTTAAACTGTATATCGGCAAAGATAATTTTAAAAACGCATCTCATTAATCAATATCCAGAAAATTCACAATTAAAGGGTGCCTCTAAATACTACGGAATCGCTTGGAGCGCTTGGATCACTTAGATTGCTATGGAAAGTAATTCTCACCCTGTCCCTAACACTAATCTCAACCCCAGAACTAACTTTGACCCCAACCCCAACATTAATACTAGAGAGTGTCAACCACGTGTTAACCACCACTATTTGTAAAACACATGTTGTATACCCTATATTCATGCTACAGGGTCCCTAACCACAATTTGTATTTTATACACTGAGTATGTAGTTTGTTTCTGCAAGCATAAACGCATGGGTCCCATAGTTAACAGACCAAACTTAATTTACATTTTTAGTTAAATAAAGAATAAACGTTTTAAATTTACGAAGATTTTACCACAAATGTTTTAAATTATAGCTTCTTTTCAAGCGCTGTAGTAAAATAAAGCTAAATTTTAAAAACGGCCCGATTTAGTTTTTCATGATTTCAGGGAATTCCCCTGGGTTTGGTAGATAAGTTTCTGTTTTTACACAAGTGAGTCATGTTAAGTAACAATTCTTAAAGTTTTAATCTGATTTGTAGACTCCTTGTTGGAGATGTCAGTGCGATATGGCATGCCTGTCACAATCTTAATTCAGGAACATATCTTCGTTTTCATGTAAATTAACCTAATTAAATGTTTTTTTTTTTTAATTGGCACAAAGTGTCTAATGTTTTAATATTTTTCCGAATTTTATTAAAATTACAGCAGCCGTTCAAGTGCTATGCCTAAAAAATCTAATTTTTTAGAAAAAAAATGTTTTGGTTTTTAACGTCTCAGGGGAATTTCCCTAG
The DNA here is from genome assembly GCA_000149265.1 of Ciona savignyi. Classification (NCBI taxonomy): domain Eukaryota; kingdom Metazoa; phylum Chordata; class Ascidiacea; order Phlebobranchia; family Cionidae; genus Ciona; species Ciona savignyi. The sequence goes on along the minus strand of CH001663.1, from coordinate 322 downwards.
ATTCATTACCCAAAATTTTGGTTTCTGCTTATCTAGATTATGTTCTGTTACAAATGTCAAATTTTCATTGCGATTTCATTACTTCTTTTGCTAGATTTCGGGGCAACATGGCATGCTTGTCACAATCATAATTAGAGAACAAAATCCGATTTTTAGGGTATTTCCCTGGGTAATTTTTTATTTTTAAGTGTATTTCTTTTAAGTGTTAAATCAGTGACTAATGCACTTACATTCCACCAAATCTGATTCAAATTGTATCGGTCGTTCAAGCGCTATGCCCAAAAAAGGCTATTTTTTTAGAAAAAAATACCGTTTTGGTTTT
>CH001666.1:327228-341583 GCA_000149265.1 Ciona savignyi | reverse complement strand
TAAAATTGGAGCAGCCGTTCAAGCGCTATGCCCCAAAAAGCTAAAAATTTTGAAAAAATACCGTTTTGGTTTTTCACCCCCCCAAGGCAATTTCCCTAGGTATATTACCCAAAATTTTGGTTTCTGCTCATCTAGACCATGTGGTCTAACAAATGATAAAGTTTTATTGCGATTCCCTTATCCCTTCTGGTAGATGTCGGGGCCACAATCCCATGTCTGTCAAGCGTTTGACGGAAAAAAAGAAAAAAAAAGAAAAAAAACGGACAAAAACAATATGTGTCCCATTTTTTTAAATGGGACCCATAATTTTAGTTATTACATCGGTCGACGTGGTACCGCTGTCCAGAACGGCAATCTCTATAAACCTGGAAAAATAATCCACCATGAGTATGGAAGTGTGATTTTGCCAATAAAATAAATTCGCAGCTACTTTCTGCCACGGGCCCTGTGGTAAATTGGATCGAGATTATAGGCTCGGCTTTTACAAAGATATAGTGCACTTTCACGATATCCTAACTTTCTAAGGAAATACTTTTATTATTAGGTCATTCGAAATTATATCTCATGTATTTATAAGGGTTTTGATTTATTAATACTTTGATTAAGTATTATAATTTTATTCATAAGCATACAGTTTAGGTGCCTTTAATAATATTAAGTGAGTATTGATTGCATGTTTTTCAATGTCTATTGAATGAATTGTGTAAACTCATTTTTCTGACGTAAACTGCAAAATTACAAATTGCTTTTTTTACTTGCACATCTTTTCTGTTCTGTTGTTTTAATATTATAGGTAACAAATACTTGTGTTTTTAAGCCCACATATTATCCAAAAAAGCATTGAATAGTTATACTACTAGTGTTGTAATATTTTCATAATTTAATTATGTTTCCCATTTAGACAACGCTAAGCCAACGTTAATACCGACACATTCAGCTGATAACGTATAAGTATTATGCCAACGGTTTGCCAACTGTGTCGTTTAAATTCCTAATTTGGTAAATGTTAAATACTCGGTAATGCCGCTACCCAAGAGTTCAGATTTCGATAACAAAGCGGCTTGTAATTATACACAGCAATATACAAAATCTACCATCTGAATACGTCTACGGTGATGACACTTTATACGTGTGATGTGTTGAAAACGCTGAAAATAAAATGTAAAGCTTTGTGTTTTAAAATCAATGGGACAGCGTTGGAATTCCCCAATAATTATGAAGTGTGCTTAAACGTTGCCTTCGCCATGGAGACCTAACTTAGCTTTCACACTGAACCAAATATTTCAAAAATTACAATTATGTAGATACTATGTATATACCTACATAAATGTTTATGAATTTTTTTTGATTTATATTTCAATTCGGAAAACATTGAGCCAAGGTTAATACCGACACACCTTCGGGCAACCACGACGAATAAAATCTTGAACATAGATAAGCCAAACAAGACAATTTAACAACTATTTTGGCCAGTGGTAAATGTTAAACATTTGGCCTAACCGACTAATGCACTGGATACACCGGGAACTTTGTATTTGGTGATTTATGGTAAGCCGCCATTGAAACGAAAGCGGCCGAGCTACATACTTCTTTAGGGGTTTCAGGTTATCCCGCTACGGTATACCTAAATAGAGCTCAACGAATCAGTTCTTTTATATGTCTGTGTATGTAAAAAAAGGGGGTGAATAAATTATACAATAGTTGCGTTCCTGCGAATACGTACGCTGTATAAAACCTTGTAGGCTGCTGTGTCAAAGGGATAAAAATAAATTACGTTGACAACAAATCCTTGTGCTTTAACAACAAGGGGCCAACGTTGGGTTTCCTGTGAAGTGAATAAAATTGCCAACTTGTTGGCTTTGCAGTGTACAACCCAATTTATAACGTCGATTTTTTATATTTAAAGAAAACATCGAAAAAAATATTTCTCCACGTTTATATACTTTAACAAGTTATACTGTTAATATTCATTTTCAAAAATCTAGATGACATTTAATAGCCCAGTAATAATGTGCATGGCGGGTAGTTTTGTTACTGGAATTAATTCAGTTACGTATCGATGAGCGGTTATCTTTTTTACATTGGGATTAGTTAATGGTTTTTTATCTCATTACTTATTGTAAAAATGAAGTTGGTTATTATTACTCTAGTGTGTCATTTATCCTACATCTGTAGTTGGTTACCACATTCCTTATAAAATTTTAATGACAACACCGACGAATGAAACCGTTGGCAGACGGTTAGCCAACCCAAACTTCTAACTGGGGTAAGGTAAGGTGATGCCGCAGTCTACATAGCCCAGATAATACCCCATCTAAAAATAGTACAGTGAAACGGTGCTTTTATATAACCATTTGTTTGAATGAGACGAGAAAAAGGCATAAAATTCCCAAACCATGCTATAAAAGCTGCGGTTTGCAGATATTAAACAACACATTTGTATTTGCATTTATTCAGCTTAGAGTTCCAGAAGTTTAGGATGATAGGATACGATATGTTTATCAAGAAGAGGAAACGCGGGAGGTTTATTACATGGGAAATCGCTAGATCATCTCGCGAGTACGTAAAAAAGATTTTTTGTAATGGGTAAAGTTACCATCAGATTCTTAAACGCTTACGGTTGAACTGCCGGAACAAATGCAGTTTGTATATAGATTGTTCAGAACTACGTAATGTATTGGGTTCAGCCGACGTTCGATTTATGCTTAGAATCTGAAAAAATGTTTAGCTATATCAGCTGGTTTTGACTCAACCCCCCTTTTGTTGTGTCTACGGCCTGCATTATCCAGTCAAATAATAACCAGTCGACTAATAATACAGTTTTTGATTAATCCATTTATTAAAACACAACCGGACAGAGCTTACCGGGTACCTTAACGATTTATCTAGTTTAAAAATAGTAGCTTATCGCATTCGATTGATACTTGATCGGCATTAATGGCCTACTAATGACAATTAGAGTGTTATCTATCTTACACCATTAACACCATGGTAATAGTAGCTTTTGTGTTTTTCCACAGAAAAAAACATTTGGAAATAAATCCCTTTTAAGTTTTTTATCGTGAAAACATATCCAACTTCTCATCATGTGCGTCGGTTGCATAACAGGATTGCTCAAGGTAAAATTAGGCTTTCTATTAAATGTATTTTATACGAAGCTATCTATATAACATGGCACGATAGACAGTGCTTTGGGCTCGCTTTATCATAGCATCTTTTATCAATGCTTTATCATACCCCAGCGCGTCGCTTTAATGCAGAATTCGTGCCAATTTGTACATCAGTATATCTCGTATTATAGTTGGCGGAAAAAGTAGCTAGGTTGGCTGAACGTGTTTCAATATCTCGAACCCTTTGTGACCGCCTTACGTCAGCATTGGCTCGTTGCCGACGTCCCTTGTTATCCAGTTTTTGCTGTAGCCAATGGTCCATTGACCCCACGTTAACCTGACATTAAGCCGACGTTCTTTTGACATCATGGCCAATGATCGCTGGGTTTCTGACGTCGACAATCCCGAACAATCACCATTATTAATAAGAAGGGGCAGCATATCCAAAGTGATTAAAGAAGTGTTAAAAGCTAGATATTAAAATAATTAAGTGTTCTGTATCACTGTTCAGTTTGGGTAGGAAGTAAAAATAGAAAATTTAATAAAAAAGTGATCTCTATGACTTTTTAAATGCTTTATGGTGTATACCGCCCCATTCCCCACCGCTACACCTCGAAATCAGGCACACTTATAGCTCGTTGGTTTGAAGCTGTAACAAAAGATATTTAGGAAACACTTGTGTTTAGTTCTAATGAGCATTTTTTGACATTTAAATTCAACATTACAGTGCTTGAAGAATACTTTCTGCTGTTGCACAAGTGTGGCGTGTTCGTGTTGCACGTGCTGTGCTGAAGACGCCCTTGCAACTGCGACTTGCTGTTGTTGCTAAGAAGATCACAGAACGTTTATTTGCATTTCCCTGTATCATGTAGTCCTAATAATTTTTATTAAACACGTATTTCCTTTATGTTTTGACTACATTTCAATTAATGTATATTTGGTGTGCCGTGATTTAAACGTTGTTTTCTAATTAGTTCATCATATCTGTATTAATGAGCAGTTCACCGACAATCCTGCGAGAAATTAAAACAAGCAAAAAAAAGATTAAACCAAAAATTTACTTAACTCTTATGCAAAAATGTCTTAATGTTAATAAATAATACACACCTAACAGTTGTTATACCTCAGTTACAAGTAATAAATTAAATGTGCTTTAATTGCCAGTCATCTTCTTGTGTTTTTATTGCTTTTACCTACCTGATTAGCCGATGTGACATGCCTGCAGACGAAAGGTTTAAAAATGTAACTAGTCGGTAGGTAGTCGTTTATGTCTTCAGACAAGGAATTTAACTGACGAATATTACACTCAATTGATTAAAGGTTGTAGTGTTCAACACGCGTTAGGTAATACGTCCTTTATTATATGTGTGTCGAGATGGAAAGAGACCGACGAGATCGACAGTTCTGCTGCTGACTAGCAGGATTCTAGTGATGTGTTGCGGTAGTTAAGTATAGCCATATATGGGTCCTCTTGACTTTTTCTAACAGTTGTTTGACAGTCTTCGCTGTTGCTTTGGGCGTATCTTAAAAAACGGACAAAAACAATATGTGTCCCATTTTTTTAAATGGGACCCATAATTTTAGTTATTACATCGGTCGACGTGGTACCGCTGTCCAGAACGGCAATCTCTATAAACCTGGAAAAATAATCCACCATGAGTATGGAAGTGTGATTTTGCCAATAAAATAAATTCGCAGCTACTTTCTGCCACGGGCCCTGTGGTAAATTGGATCGAGATTATAGGCTCGGCTTTTACAAAGATATAGTGCGAGCATATACAGTGCAATTTCTTAAGAATTGTTCAACATCCCGATTTAATGCAGGCCACCACACTGCGGACACTTTTTGGCGACATTTAGTTATTCCCTGGTGACCTTCGTGTAGTTTGCTTAAAATATCCCCCTTTCAGAGACTAACAATGCAATTTCCCTTTAATAGTATACCTCTAGTATATATTGTGTGTTCTCTGATTTGTTCCAAAAGTCTATCTGTTGCCGGAAACTACGCTTTTACCGATAGCACAAATGTTCTTCCAGTATCTCTGTTATTTCTCCAGTGCCGCAGTTTTTCTCGGGTGATCTTGATAAAGTGTCTACAATTATAAGTTTTTTACCCGCAACGTAAGTAATGTTAGTCTCACCCGCATCCATTGTATTTAAGGAGACAGTTCATTAATGTCGTATTCGAACCAAAACATCTGTTCTATTTTTTATGGATACGGCTAGAGACAGAACGGTGGTCTAATTTTTCTCTGTTGGGTGGCGCTATTTATTTTTTGGAATTATCTGGGGAGTGACGATTTTTAAGTGTTAAGCGGCTGAGCGGACCTTTAAATACACCCGCGACTGAGTGGTCGTATACTAGTTTTCGCACTTACTAATCGTATTCCTCGTTAGTATAGTGGTAAGTATCCCCGCCTGTCACGCGGTAGACCGTGGTTCGATTACCCGACGGGGAGATTATTTTCGGCTTTTTAACTCTTTTGTTTCTTAGTTATACACAAACTCATTATAACGCCGCATTCAGCCTGTCTGAGCATTGGCTAAAGTAATCGATCTTATAACATTAAAGCTCATTGCAGTTTTATCACTTTATACTTTGAATTGATTGTAAACACTATTTACTGCGTAAATGGTGTAATAAACATGGGGCTAGAGTTAGTCTTGGGGTTGAGATTAGTGATTAGGAATGGGTTAAAATTAGTGTTCGTAAGTTTTCCTTTTTTTTTTTTTACCGAGCCAAGTTTCGAACCCATGATGGGCTCGTCGGTAGGACCGTTTTTTGTATAAGAGTCGGTATATGTATCGGTCGCGTTAACCATTTGGCCACACGACCGTACGTAAGTAGTTTTTTTTTTTTTTTTTACATCTTCGCACAAACAACGCATGTTGCAACTTTTACCATAGTACGAGTGAGAATTCTCAACTTCGATGAAAATCGGGTTATTGGAGAATCGCAATGGATAACGAATATAAGGAGAAAACCGCCTTTGCGAGTCATGCCGACCTTTTCGAATTTAATGTTATGCGAATGGGGTATAAATTCTGCTGCTTCATTCCAGAACCCAAAACGTATTGTGCTTAATGGGCTAAAATGGGAACCGTAATAGCATATTTGGAACAGTTTCGTAGACATCAGAAGCACGTAAATCCGCACAGCTTTAATTACTTTACCACGAGTTAGATAATAAAAGCGTGAGTGTAAAAAACTATAAAGATAATCGAGTTAAAGATGAAAAAGAATAAAAGTGAACAAATATTAAAGTGTAAAAGGGTTTATCAAAAGTGTACAGAAGTGTAATAAAAGGTGTACAGAAAGTGTAATAAAAGGTGTAAAAAGTGTATAAAAGATGTATAAACGTGTAGAAAACATAACGCAACAAACGAGCAACCATGCACTTTACGCTACCAAATAAAGCAACGTGTCAATCGTACAAAAACACGCTGCAATTGTATAACCCGGCGGTGAGCGCGAGGTGATCTGTGTCGAGATGGAAAGAGACCGACGAGATCGGCAGTTCTGCTGGTGAGTAGCAGGATTCTAGTGATGTGTTGCGGTAGTTAAGTATAGCCATATATGGGTCCTCTTGACTTTTTCTAACAGTTGTTTGACAGTCTTCGCTGTTGCTTTGGGCGTATCTTGGGCTGCTTGTGGAATGTTTGAACCCGTAGTCCGCTGCAAACTTGGAGAACATAAACAAAGAAATTTGGGGACCATTGTCCGTTGCCAACGTAAATGGAATACCATGTCTGAAAAATATACTTTTACTAGAAAGTGTCAATCACGTGTTTAACCACCACTATTTGTAAAACACATGTCGTATGCCATAGGCTATATTCATGCTACAGTGTCCCTAACCACAATTTGTATTTTATACACTGAGTATGTACTTTGTTTCTGCAAGCATAAACGCATGGGTCCCATAGTTATCAGACCAAACTTCTTTTCCATGTGTAGTTGAGAAAAGAATAAACGTCTTACATATACGAACATTTAACCACAACTGTTTTAAATTAAAGCTTATTTTTAAGCGTGGTGGTAAAATAGAGCTAAATTTTCAAAATACCCCGATTTCATGGTTTTTGGGAATTCCCCTGGGTTTAGTAGATAATTTTCTGTTTTACATATGTGGGTCATGTGATGTAACAATTCTTAAAGTTTTATTCCGATTTGTCGACTCCTTGTTGGATATGTCAGTGCGATATGGCATGTCTGTCACAGTCATAATTCAAGATCGTATTTTCGTTTTTAAGGGAATTACCCTAAGTAAAAGTTTTCTTTCTTTTAATAAATTGACTCAGAGTGTTTAATGGTCTAACATTTCACCAAATCTGATCAAAATTAGAGCAGCCGTTCAAGCGCTATGCCCCAAAAAGATAATTTATTAGAAAAACGTTTTGGTTTTTAACGTCTCAGGGGAATTCCCCTGGATTCATTACCCAAAAGTATAGTTTCTGCATATTTACACCATGTTCTCTTACAAATGTCAAATTTTTATTGCGATTCCATTACTCTTTTTGGTAGATGTCGGGGCGCCATGCCATGCATATGTTGCTATCATGATTTGAGGAAAAATCTAATTTTTTAGGGTATTTTATTAGGTAATCTTTTTTATTTGTTTTAAGTGTTAAATCAGTGACTAATGCACTTACATTCCACCAAATCTGATTAAAATTGGAGAATCTGTTTAAGCGCTATCCCGTAAATAGCTATTTTTAAAGAAAAAATACCGTTTTGGTTTTTAAGGTTTCAGGGGAATTTCCCTAAATTTATCACCCACAATTTTGATTTCTGCACATCTAGACCATGTTGTCTAACAAATGTAATATTATATTTGCGATTCCAATACTCATTTTGGTAAATGTCGAGGTGAAATGGCATGCTTGTCACAATCCTGATTTGAGAACAAAAACCTATTTTTGGGGGTATTTTCCGAAATAATTTTTTTATTTTCTTTAGGTGTTAAATAAGTGACTAATTACTTACATTTCACCAAATCTGATAAAAATTGGATCAGCCGTTCAAGCGCTATGCCCAAAAAAGCTAAAAATTTTGAAAAAAATACCGTTTTGGTTTTTCACCCCCCAGGGGAATTCCCCTAGGTGTATTACCCAAAATTTTGGTTTCTGCTCATCTAGACTATGTGGTCTAACAAATGACAAAGTTTCATTGCGATTTCGTTATCCTTTCTGGTAGATGTCGGAGCCACAATCCATGCCTGTCACAATCTTGATTTAGAAACATATCTTCATATTTAGGGTATTTCCCTAGGTTAATATTTTGTTTGTTCTAAATGGTAACGCAGGGGCTAACACGCTACTATTTTACCAAATATGATCAAAATTGGAGCAGCCGTTCATGCGCTATGCCCAAAAAAGCTAAAATCTTTGAAAAAAATACCGTTTTGGTTTTTCACCTCCCAGGGGAATTCCCCTAATTATATTACCCAAAATTTTGGTTTCTGCTCATCTAGACCATGTGATATAACAAATGACAAAGTTTCATTGCGATTCCCTTATCCCTTCTGGTAGATGTCGAAGCCACAAGCCATGTCTGTCAAGCGTTTGACGAAAAAAAAAAAAAAAAAAAAAAAAAAACAATATGTGTCCCATTTTTTTTAAATGGGACCCATAACTACACAGATGGGTTAACTACATGGCTTTAACAAGTGTTTAAATGTTCAACTTTTCTTTTCAGTTGACCTAGTTAAGCAATATTCGCAAAGTGCCTTCCAGTCTTCCATGTCTGTGTTCGGTTACCATGGTGTTATTAACACTCTATTGAATGGCATAAAAGTTTAGGTCATGCAACATAATTAATACTGAACAAAAACAAATATATTTAAATTATACTTACTATTAAAGATTGAGCACCCAGTCTCAATGCAATACCTCTTGGCAGCCCCATTTTAACAGCTCCATCCGAGAGTGCCTCAATAGCTTCAAATGCCTGCAACAAGAGCAGTTACACCCGATGCATCGACCATTCCACCATACTACGCACATAAGCTGGTCCAGATCCACTCAACCCAGTGACTGCATCAATATGAGCCTCTTCCACCTCTTCCACTGTCCCCACTCTTCCAAATATCTGCTCCATAATCTGACAATCCTGGTCAGTTGCATTTTTTCCTGCGTAGTAGTAAAAAAAAGATTTTAGCTTAGAAATTAAACTTTTCAGAACAAATCAAGAGGTTCAGAACAAATCAAAATGAGTTTATATAATAGCCAAATTGGACATTATTCTTTCTGGACAATAGAATGCAAAGTCAGCGAAAGCACGACTTCGGTTTACATCGCTACGATTACCAGCCAACAATAATGAAGTCACAAACAAATAAAGTTTAAAACAGTATTGGTGGAAATTTGAAAACCCTATATATTGTGACTGCAAATTAGAGTAATGTATTTTGTGAATGTTAAGCAAACTGTATATTTAGTTTAAACGATGAATTTTGTAACAAATGAAGAACTGATGATATTGGTGTGTTAATGGCTGATGTTCTATACCACATCATTTTTATTTCATTGCGGTGATTGTTCGTTCCACTTTTATTAGCAATCCAAGCTAGAAGCAAATGTTACTCTATATATGTTCCTGTTAAAATTGGAAGTTGTGTCTTAATCAGATAAAAATTCTTAGGACTAAAAAGTGTAAGCTATATGGTGCTATGATAATTATAATCTTACTAAAATGCTTTAGCACTTTTTGTTTGCAAGACTTATACTTGATATGTATGTTTAATTGTCTGAAACAAAAAAATTCTTGAATGGAAAAAGCATTGATCATTCTTACCTGTTGCATAGACTGTTGCACCTTCTTTTACAGCACAACATGTATTTGTCATACCGCGCATTACTTTGGCATCTGATTGAAGTTTCTGTCAAAAACAAAGTCAGCTTCTCCAATTAACCAAATGGAAATGAAACTAGGTCTATGGGTATTCTAATATGGCAATGATTATCAACTGTGTTCTTCAAAACACAAAACAAGATGTTTTGTTAAAAATTTATTAGTTGGACAGCACATTACAGTACTGGAAATTTATTGTGAGCTTAAAGCAGGGGTCGACAAAATAAAATCAGCAGGAGCCACAAAAATAACTATTTTTGCAAAAAAAGGAAAACAACACTGTGTGAGATAAAGACGCAAGTGTTCTTTAGTTTGTTTCACTTTATGGTATTAAACTTATTAGGCGCTCGCTACTGTAGCAATAAAATTAATTAAAAGAAGCCGCAACGAAAGGGTGAAAGAGCCGCAGGTAGCCGACCCATGGCTGAAAGCAATGATTTAGTGAATTTGCAGTATTTGTCATTAATTTAGTTGTGTTCGACTAAATTTTTTTATAAGTTGTGTTGATTATATCATTATAAAATTTGTATTATAAAAATGTATTTCACTAGAAAATGATCATAGAAATGGCTAAATGATTGATTGGGTATAGATTTTTGTAGTTGAAATTGTTAAGCAATATGATAAATTAAAGATTTTAACATCACAAGATTTAAATTCTACAACACCAAAACCATAATTTTAAATGTAGACCAGTAAATAACAATGACATGACACCATTAATGAAACAGGAGAAATGCCTTTGCTTAAGTAGTTTAACTTCAAACAAAACCCAAAATACACATGTCATACGGTATATGGCAAAACATCCCACAACATCATGTCCATGGCAACCATGAGCACAATGATAAAAAAAGATATATCGTATTAATGGAATTATCATTTTTTGGATCTCCAACAGCTGTACCAAGTTTTGTTTAAAAATTTGGTTAGCAGTTATACACCAGGAGATATTTGGTGTACACTATTTATAACTATGCACACCACTTGTGTGGTAAAATCTGTATTTATTGTACATGTCCCATCATGCTTACATTGTCTGATCTACAGTTGTCATGCTAACATTGTTGAATCTTTCCATTCAGAAAAAAAAGCAAAATGGCCATTTCTTAAATTTTTGGCGTCAATTCTTTAACACCCGATAAGTTAAGACTGGTTAGGATTATTTACTTAAAAACTAAGTCAAATCAATAATTGTTCCCCTTGAATCGGAAGGAATCCATAAAAATGTTTTGCTGTGGCTTAGTGTTGGACCATCAACCCAATTTCCTTTCCTTGTCAACGTCTAATCATTTCCTTTCTAGGAAGAATTATAAAGCATACCAGACATATAACCAGAAAACATCAATTTAACTTTTGGAAAGTTACAGTTATTTTATTTATGTATTTAAACTATTTTAGTCTACAGTACTTCTGTACTGGTAATTTAAATATTATATGCGCATGTTCATTCCAAATAGTCCTAATTCAAAATATAAAGTAACCTTTTCTATAGAAGCAATATTGACTCCAGCTGCAAAGGAAACGATGAGATGATCTTTTGTAATATACGAGTTCAATTCATCTAATACAAACGGGATAATTTTCGGTTTTACTGCTAGAATAAGCAGCTTGCTTTGCTCCACAGTGATTTTATTATCTTTACTAAACTTCACTCCCAGTTCCTGTTAAAATGTAAGAGGCAGTATACTAAATAAATGAATTTGTTATACATATATACATATTTCACCTACTTAGTTAGACATTTGCAGTGCCGGTAAACATAGATCAATAAAATAACCAAGCCAAAAAAGCTGAATAACACATAAATAATGCGTTTTTTAACATTGTTATTTTATTGTTTAGCATTTACAAACACTGAAGATTCTAGATTAGATACCGGTAAGTGGGCGAAATAAACTTAATTTATTGTTATGTGTGCTTTTATTTATATGCAATGAATTCCTTGGTTGCCATACAATCAGGTTTTAACATTCAATTGTTTGCTAGTTTGTAGGATCAAAATTTGTTTTATAAATATATATAAAAATACAACTAACGGCATTTTTCTGTTTAAGTATGGCCTTTTATTAATACTCATATTAGCAAAACTCTCTAATTGTTCAGGATTTTTAAATAATTTCCAAAATATATGCAGCAAGCCAACAACTTTTAAAAAATGCAAATTACCATACTTTGGTAAGCAATAATGGTAGTAAAACTCATAAACATTTTATATAAAACTTTACGTTTATCAAACCATAGTTAGTTTAATCACTCAATTTGCTTAACGAGTTGACCAACATTTCAATATAGAGTGGTAAAAGCCATATTTAGATAAAATGTAAACAGTCTCGTTTGTAGCTGTTGAAAATCAAAGAAAAAAAAGAATTTGTAAGGCAGAATATAAATATAACTGTTTCTTAGTTCATAGTTCACACAGTGTGCTGAAACTTTGATTTTCTTTGTTTAGAAAGAACACAGTTAAAAAGGTTGTCATTTTCCAACAAAAAACTTACTTTAATCTCTTTTACTGTTACTTTTTTTGTTTCTGGTGTGCTGGCGATTATTTGACTTGCCCTGATTGCACCTAAAATTAAAGCTTAAATTAAATATAAAATATTAAAAAACTTTAAGTGCTTAAGTAAATATCCACTGCAGTACATTTTGGGGTGATATTTTAACCAGTAACAGTAACATTAAACTTGGTTTTTAACAGATAACACATATGTGCAAAGTGAAAGGAATGCTAGAAAGCTTTAACAAAAATTTCTAAACAAAATAAAGAACAATAGTTTCACAAATCAGTTAATGCAAACATCTAGTACTTTTCGACGCTACAATGAAAAAGAATTGGTTTTCAGCTAGACACTTATTTAATATATACAATATTATAACAATAAAATACAAACCTGATTTCACAAATCCTTGTGCCATGTACAATGCAAGGTTACCCGCTCCAATAAACCCAATGTTCATGTCGATTGCTTTTAGTAAAATCGAAACTCCTTTAGAATTCATATACCTAAGCTACTAAAACGTTATTAAATAAGCAAAAAATAAAATATGCAGTCAAGTCAGCCTAGATGATGTTAGTTGGTATTAGTAATTTTGCTCCATACACCCATTGTCCATTGATATATGTATATTACTACATACATACCCGTATGGAAAGTACGTCAATTTTCGTCGAGATCTCGAGTGTGCACGCGCCAAATATTTAAGTGTGCAAACGTCCAAGAGTGCACACTTCAAAGGTGCACACAATCCCCTTTTATTACTGTTTTACCAAAATCGTAAACAAACATATTATTCTATCGTAAATCTATTGTGTCCGTCAGCTAATATATTTATCAAAAATACATAGGGTCGGCTACATAACAAAAAATGTACTGACAGTAAATTACCTGAGGTTCAGAGGTAGGTTTACAGGTTTGTCAGAAATTATACGATGTTTATGTTTAAAACATAATGTCGGGTCAACACACACGCCCACAAGCCGGTTCACCATTAATTTGTTTCTCATATAAGCTGGCTCCCAAGCATATGCTCAGTATAAAAGAAACACTCACCTGTCCGCCAGCTCGCGATCGTGTGTGAAATTAACGAAGTATGCAAAGACGCAGGTAAAAAAATACTCGAGTGTGCAGCTGCCGTACTTTTCATACTGGCATACACCCATATGGAAAGTACGTCAATTTTCGCCGAGATCTCGAGTGTGCACGCGCCAAATATTTAAGTGTGCAGTGTGCAAACGTCCAAGAATGCACACTTTTAAGTGTGCACACAATCTTCTTTTCATAACTGTTTTACCAAAATCTTAAAAAACATATTATTCTATCCTCAATCTTTCGTGTCCGTCAGCTAACATATCTATCTACGTAACTAAAAATGTACGGAAAGTAAATTACCCGAGGTCCAGAGGTAGGTTTACAAGTTTATTGGAAATTATACGATGTTTATACTGCCAGCTCGCGAGTGTGTGTGAAATTACCCAAGTGTGCAAAAGACGCAGGGGAAAAAAACTCGAGTGTGCAGCTGCCGTACTTTCCATACTGGGGCATACATATATGCCTATATGGTACAACAAAACTTATGTATGTTATTTGGTTAATACTAAGCAATTGTTACTAGAAATTTGCATTGTTACAATGTTCACCAGTAAAGCTTTGCATAAGAGCGGCTAACCAAATGTCTGCTTGTCTTGTGTACTGGTCAGAACAGAAAATACATGCCTAATAGTCGGTATGAAAAATACGGAAATGCCATACATAAGAACTATTTGGTAAAATTATAATGTTGTGTCCTTTTGCAGTAAAAAGGGAAGTAGACGACAACTTTTGTTTTCTTTGATACTGCCGATTTCTCGTCGATGGCTTTAAACTGCCTGAAGTCGGACCTCTAAATACTACA
>CH001666.1:307239-327128 GCA_000149265.1 Ciona savignyi | reverse complement strand
GCTTACTATACTTAGTAATAACAAAAGCCATGATATTAATGTTAGGGTTGGGGTTAAAGTTAGTTCTGGGGTTGAGACTAGTGTTTGGGACAGGGTTAGAATTACTTTCCATAGCAATCTAAGTGATCCAAGCGCTCCAAGCGGTCCTGTAGTATTTAGAGGCACCCGCCTGAAGTCGGACGCATTCATTCGACTGTAAACATTCGCGGTTTAAATTTTGTTATGCTTGATTCGCCATGCACTGTGACGCAATATTGCACCAGCTGATTTTTATGACAACATAGACATAATATGTGAAAATGAAAATAGGTAATGTAATTTTTTTTAACATCAACACCTATGAATGTCATTAAATGAAGGTTCATAAGTTAAATGCAACCCTTATATTACGTTTAAATATTTTTATTTGATATCATGTCATACGTAATGATGCATCTTTCGTGTCTGTATGAGTTTCCGTTGAACCGAAACGAAACACATTTGGAAATCTTTATTTTTTTATTGTATTTTTTTGTCTATCAAAGCAAAAAATTGTTATAGTATCTTTGATCAAAGTGACTACATTATTAAGAAAGTTTGGATTGGTAACTCAAGAACCCATGAGTTGCTGCTGACAGAAACAAACGTTATATACGCTTTGCAACCAGCCATCCCGTTTGTTTTATTCAAGAAATATAGGTATTAAGTTTGGTTTTGTAAGACAGAAATCTCCATTAGTTTGTGCTTGGAAGCTTGCAGAACCAAAATTTATATATTAATATTGTCTGGTCTTATGAAACGCAGTGAGATAGGTTCAGAGTCATTGCTTCTCAGAGAACACAAATCTATCAGTCAATCGCCTGTTGCTCTGGCCGTTTCACTGATGTAAAGCAATGGGCATTGGATACAAGAGAGATAGTAAAATTGAATTTAGACCCTTATATTGTATTGCTGTTCCAAATAATAAAAAGAACATGTGTTGCAGCTTGTACAGCCGTACGAAAAGTGCACTTAAATGAGCTTTACAAAACATATGTTAAAAAAGCTCTAAAAAAACTTAGGCCTATGTTAAAAGCGCAAACTCTAATAATTCCTAATGTGTTGTCACAATACCATAGACTTACCTCTTATATACCACAATAAGTTTTTGTATTATCATATAGCCTAATCAAAACTTGGTTATTTTAACAAATGTGTTTAAGTTTATTTTTTAAATGTTTTAACGAACTAATTTTTAAAATTCAAAATTATCAAGAATGTTACAAACTTAGAAGTTTCAATGTGCATGCAGTGAGAATCTCAGAATATACTAAACCGTTATACTTGTTTCAATACAATCTGAAATTATATCAGGTCCATATATTATGTAAATACATTTATATATACACACACACACATATATATATATATATATATATATATATATATATATATATCATATAAATCTACAACAGGAGTGATGTCGAGAGAGTAAGAATTAAACTTAACACAATGATCAGAGAACTAATTTTGCTCTTCATGCTGCTGTCAGTGGTGGTTTCCGGGACTTCAACTTTAACTGTCTTTGTTAAAATTTCTGTTGTAGTCTCCACGCTGGTTGAGTCAGTATAATCGGTCATTTTTGGTGTTGTGGTTTCGTCACCAGATCCGCCTGTTGTAACATTTACGTAGAAACCAGTGTCGTCCCAGAAATCACAATAAACATTTCTATAGTTGTATTCTGTTTGCGGAAGCGGGACCATAATGTGTAAATCAGTCCAGGACAGCACGTTCTGTAAAAGAAAATCCTTTAAACTATCAATGATATATATATATATATACTATAGAAAATGTATATATATGCAACATAAACTAAAGCCGCGTTATATTATTTCTAAAATCTAAACTCTACCTGGTTTAGAGATTCTTGGTATTTCGGCCAATCGCCGTATGCATTATTTTCTTCGTTCGATGGTACACCTGTATGGGCGAAGGACCCCCAGAAAGTACTAAATATATCAGACGCGATAGTATCGTTTTTGGTAAAAGTCATTCTGCACATACAATTTCGGTGTTAAGCAGTTTAATTACAAACTAATAAATCTATAGCCTATATCACTTACCCGTAGCTTGGGCCGCTTCCGAACACAAATGTGATTTCTGAGCTATGAAATGAGTAGCCACATATTTTATCAAGATGTTGTACATCCAAGCAACCCTTACCACCCATAGGATAGGAGTTGTCATATAAGTAAATTGACTTATCTCCAGACGTGTTGGAGGCGAACCTGCACATATGAAGTCCATAATACGTACACAAAATTCGTTAAATGCACCATGTTATCCGTCGCAGAGTTAAGTCTGCTTTAAGCAGAAAAGTTTTGGGATTGACAACATTGGCTGACTTCGTCGATTGTACCTTGTACAACGAACTTTATCACAGCCTTGGCCAAGTGAATTAATGGGTTAAACTAAAACTGGGTTGCAATTATAACTGTATTGTAATACCTCCGGTATTCCGACGGCGTGCGCACGATTTAATCGTATCATAGACAGTGTGATAATACCCCTTTAGTATTTTCATTTTTGGAAATAAAATTTATATGTATATATTGTCCGTAACATTAAAACATTTTAGGGAAAATACAAAAAGAAGATAGGATTTGACAACCCAGTAGATGTCAAATGTTGACTTAATAAGGTAAACCTTTATTCTGGCAGACTGTGTCAAAATAATTCTATATAAATTCAATATGATTTAATTGCATGTACATACCTGGACAACGCGCGTGTCGGACAAGTGAAAAACATGTCAGTCAGTTCAACTCCAAGTACATATTTGTAGTCAGACACATTGTACTCCTTCGCTAGTGTTTCGTATTTCTGGTTCACCAGTGCACCCACTTCATCACCAAGCATAAATTTGTTAAATGTCTAAGTGGATGTTAAAAGAAATGTCTTAAATCTTATTTTGGGTGCAAAATTTCAATTATACCTGAAATTCAATCCTCCCTATTGTAATATTTTCAAAAATTGCTACAACGTAGGGATACAACTCGTCTGTGTTTGTACCCACGATCACATTCTTTTTCGGCCAATTTCCATTTTGAAACAGGTTGATCGGTTGGTCGGTGAATTCTAAACCATCAATCACAGGTCGGTATGGTTCAACTGTATTGAACAGTTCTTCATTTGCCAAAGCCGAGCCCCGGACTTGGTTTATTGCGTCGACTAAAACACTGGCACTCGTATTCCTGTGCAGGATAGTCAAAACTTGTAAAATGTTTTATCCTGAACTGTATGGGGGCATATTAACGTGACACATTCATATACATAAATTTATTAAAAACGGCCCTAGTAATAAAAGGCAACCTATCACAAGGCTAAAACTTAACCATGCAAAAAATAAAATACTAAAAAGAACCGACGGTCATTATTATTTAAGGAAATCTTGTCATTCGCCCAACTAAAAGGTATTTGCAGTATAGAGTTAGATCAGGGGTCGGCAACCTACGGCCCGCGGGCCGCATCCGGCCCGCCAAGCAAAATCATCCGGCCCGAGACATCTTACTGAAGTATTATAGAATACGGCCCACTGTGTCATCTGCAATCTTAGATTTTCATGAATTTCAACAATCTAATGCGGCAATAATAAAAAATGCGCCTGACCGTGTCTATTGAAAATGTGTGCGTGCAGACAAAGAAAATGCTTTGAGAGAACACAATAAGTGTGTGTTTGCTGGCATGCGCAATAGTGAGAGTAGAATAAGCCAAATGTAATATTATGACATTATGACGTGTAACACGTATTATGACATATTCCATTAAGACACAACAGACATCGTTTTTTATATTTCATGTGTCTGCTTTGTGTTCTTTATTAACTAAAGTCCTGTACGATAGATAACACTCGCCAGTAAACATATATTTTTCTAATTGATTTTGCAATCTTGAAACGTTATTAAAATGTAGATAAGTTTGATGTTGAGTTGAGAAATTTATTACGGCCCGCCGAGATCATGTTGAGTTTGGTTTTGGCCCGCGACTATGAAAAGGTTGCCGACCCCTGAGTTAGATTATGATAGAACTCTCCTTGCTATTTTCCTATGTAAGCCAGTTTCATCTCTTTGTCAGAAAGAAAAACTTACAACTTCTATTAAAAAAATTGCGCATAATTTACAGCATTGCTCACGAAAAACTGTGCTTTACATCGAACTATTCTTGCCACAAACCGCAGTTTATGCAACGTAGTACTTATACGATCAATGTCCGTAAAGCAAACTGTTTGGTGTAAGACAACAGCACATTGTGATACAATCCAGCAATGTAACCGTGTTAAACCTTTGACCAACTAAATTACCGAAATCTCGTTATATATGATTACCTTAGACATTCAATGCCTTCCGTCCGAGAGCAATTACAAGCGCTTAAAAGGTATTCGGTAACAACATAGGATTCCTTTGTCGTCGAGTACTGGAAAACCGCAGGGTTGCTTTGCATAATAGCTTGTAGAAAAAGTGGCTCGCTTGTACGTGACACCAGGTGGAACATCACTGCTTGTGCCCCAGAGCTTTCGCCAAATATTGTGACCTGGAACGGTTGTATGGCCGAATATGGTTCATTCAACCGATTCATATATCAATTTTTATACAAAAATGGTTTTAGTGACGAGCCCATTAATGGTTCGAACCTTGGCCCGGTAAAAATATTATGACTTGGAATAGATGTGAGACAGAATGGTTAACGCGACTGCTTGATATACCAGATATATGACCATCAAATTTCACCAACGAAGCACATTTTATAATAAATCGGCTGTTGCTGGCATGAGCAAGACTAACAGGCAGACCTTTATATATTTATTAAAGATGACTGCAAACCTTGTTTTTGTCACCGCCAAATGCATATATGTTTTCCTGTACCCATTTCATAGCAAGCTGTTGATCTTTTAGCCCTTGGTTACCATCTATCTTATCCCCGCCTTGCTGGTAAGCAATAAACCCGAAAGCACCTTAAAAATACGTTTGTTTTTACTAATATTTTTCACACGTTACGCATCAATTACCCAATCGATAGTTGATCGAGACAATGATAGTGTTGCTGGAGTTACTCAACCACCGACCGTCATCTAATTGATTTGTCCCTGAACCTGCGTAGAAAAACCCACCATGTATCCACAATAACACTGGAAGACTACTGGGAGAATTAGTACGGTCTTCTAAATTCACGGTGGATGGGACATGTATGTTAAGGACAAGACAATCTTCCGAAAGCTGCAATAAAATAAAAATTATGCGTTATCTCGGTACCTATGGACAAGGTACATTTCGGAGTTTTAAAATTACACACACACCACCTACATTCGTTAAACACTCCCCGTTGTTGCAGTCGCTGTAAACTTGCTGGCAAGCAATTTGATTTGACACCGATGCATTGAAAAAGCCATTGGAATAACCGGAAGCTGGTTCCGGTGGCATAAACCTAGAATAAATTTAAATAATAAGAGTATAAAAATGTAGGATTATCTAGGAGGTGCTTTATAGTCTTAATGATCAAGCAAGTATAAATCCACATAGATGGACTTAACACACATACATATATATATATATATAACTCAACAACAGATATCTTACCGCAGTTGCCCAATTGGAGGAGCAGCATAAGGGATATTATAAAATGAGTGTGACTCTGGAAAACTTTTTCCTATTATTGTTCCATTGACAACCGTCACTTCCGGTATTCCTGGTAGGACGTCATTTTGGAAAGGGGTGAATTTTTGTTTGATTCGTATTTCTTGGCTCCTAAATAAAGGAAGATCTTCAAATACTCTACGTGGCACTTCTGAAATACTTGTTCCTTGAAAAACTTGTAGGAGCACCAGAACCACGGTTTTCAACAAGCGCATGTTTATTTTAATAAAATAAACTGGAAAATCATGATTTAGTAGCCAAAATTTTTAAATATTGCTATAAGTTATAACCGGTAATATGTTAAATATACCCTAGTCCAACGGATTAAACTAATTGTTCGGCAAGTCGACAAGACAGCGTTGGCCGAAAGCTGTTGGTTAATGGTTGTTGGTTGAAAGCATCGGCTATAGCTAATTCGCTGTTTCAGTTGACAATACACTTTTCTCGACGTCGTCTGACATAAGTTGATTAATGGGTTAAAACAGAACGAAATTCTAAATTAAATATAACACCGCAATAGATCTATTAGTCCAGCGGTGGGCACGAGGTAATCCGACGAATGCTGGAGTGAAGTGTAGTGTGACTAATTACTACTAATGTATATATGCTTTTTATATAAAACGTCCCGTGCTTTAGTATTTACATTCTTATAGATAAGGTAACTTGGCAACGCAACATTGCTTTCGTTTCCAAGAAACCACATCTTTGGGGTTTTGATTAATTTACCAGAAATAAAATTAGTTTCGTTTTGATGTTTTTCGGGCATAAATTTGAACTGGCCCTAACTGTTTTATCCGTAATTAAGTCTTCAGTATTTTATTAAATAATATTTATCTGTGTGCTTTTTATTAATGGAAGCCGTAGTTGGCAGTAGCTTGGTGGAGTAGTGGATTATACTAAAACCTAAAGAAAGTTTCCATCATATGCAACACATACGGCAGAAACGCGTCCGACCAAATATTACAAATTATTTCGGTTTCAGATTCAAAACGGTCCCTGCGAAAGGCACTTAGCGGACATTGCACAAACACGGTGGTTTGATGGGTTCTCCTGATTTAAAGGACTTTCGCAATTCATTAAGCACGCTGCAAAACCTTAAGATAATTCAACAGTTACGTTGGATAATGCTACTTTATGTATTTGCGAAGTAATCTGTCAATTACCCGTGTGATACCGGCTGGAATTTTCTAAACCACGGTAATGAACATAAACAAACTATAAAGAATACAATTTAGTACATTTCATCTTTATCCCGTCTGTAATTATCTTATTTTTGGGTTCATATTATGTTGGTCAGATGAAATAGGCTACATAGGCTGTTGTTCCGAATTTAAAGTTCATTGAGCATATATCTAGTAGCGACAGTCCATAGCGTTTCGCAATATGAATTTGATGGTCCGGAAAGTAATGTTTTTTTGGTCATTTAAAAAAAAAGAATTTCATATTAAAGTAAATCTAGTGGTCCGTAAGTTACTGTTCGCAGTCTGCAAATTTGTGTGATCCACTCATCAAGATATTTCAACCATTAATTTTTTATTTTTTTTAAATATTTTTTTAATAGAAGGTGAACGGGCAACGACACAAAAATACAGCAATACATTTAATACATTTCACTCTGCAATGGTAGTCCATTTACGGTTATGAGATTCTAGTTTGTTTAATTTTTTTGCTATTATCATTTCCCTTTTTCTGAGGGCTTCCACTTCACTAATGAATAATGGAATCGTGGGCACTGTATCCGTTGTTTTTCCTCTGTATATACAGAATCTTGCACATAATAAAATACAGTTAATAACACAATTGTTACCAATACCAAAGAAACCATTTTGTGGGGTTAGGTTAAATGATCTACGAAATGCCGCGCTTAACCAGTTTTCGACATTATTCCAATAAACATTGATTTTGGGGCAAAAATAGAATATAGGTGGGTTAATGTTTCCGGTTCGATCTTGCAAAATCCGCACCGATCAATGTCCTTAAATCCCAGACGATGTAATTTATCGTTGGTTACTATAGCTCTGTTATTTAGTTTAATTTGAAAGGAGCGGTACCGAGTTTCTAAGGTACAGAAATAATTATCATGGTAAATTTGTCCCCAGTTTTGGATGGTAATATCGAGCGAGCGCGCCCAGTTTTCCTGCGGTTTAATGGAGGTTGTTGCGCTAGCTGCGATAACATCGTTATATATTGATTTCGTTGTTTGGTAATCTCTTAACTTTTCGATCAAGTCAAACAATCTGGTGGAACAATCGGTCTTACTTGGGCTTTGTGGATCGCCTTTATCCCAAGCATCCGGCACGGCACAGATTAATTTGTTGAATTCTGTAAAATTGTCTAAGGTTATCGAGTAAGCTTCCCGTAACTCCTTGAAGCTCCTATAGTTACCCTCGGTGTTAATAATTTGTGGGTATAGTTGGTTATGCAGGCCTCTGCCAACTCCACAATAAAGAATGTTCTATTGCGCGATTTGATATTTGGGTTCAACCAGAGGTAGCGAGGGTCGTTAATGCGATCAAGGCGAGTTCCGCTGGAGTATACACGTCTAACAACTACTGCCGTGGTCCGAAGCGCGCGCAAGGGGAATAGCCGGACGATGTCGTTGGACGTTTCCCGTAACTTGGACTGCAGCGTTGCTGCTAATGCCGCTTTACTAAAATATACATTTCCACGTCTCTCCAGGCTGCATGGTAGTCCGAGTCTAGTAAGTTTTTTTATCCATTTGGCTTGCAATGCCAAAATATAGGCGTCAATATCAAGCATTTTTGCCCCTCCCTCACTAATGTCTCTACATAGCGTTGTTCTCTTGATGCGTCTTCAATTGGACCCCCATATAAAGTAAAAATGCTTTGTTTAAGTTTTTTAGAAAGTCCCTAGGTGGTGGCGTAGGTATAACACTTAGTTTGTACGTCAGTGTCGGTATGACTAAGGATTTAATCACTGTTACTTTTCCGAGTAGAGTCAAGGTTCGAGAGGCCCAAATATTTAATAGCGTTTTGATTTTATTTAAAGGTTTCGTCATATTAATATTAAAAAGATCTCGACCATTGTTATTTCGACCAATAGGATATTTCAACCTTTAAGAAGCGGAAGGAACGGAGAGTAGATATCTAGCGGCGATCACTGGTAGTATATATTTTGTAATTTAAACGCCAAGTGGCGCTACTGGTATATTAGGATTTTCAAAATCGTTGGCGCATTCTCCAAGTCCGGAGGTGTCATTACTACGGTATGCAGTCTTACGATAGCAGTGCGTGAAAACACGTTACTACGAATAGTATCACACTGTAGACAAAGGGTGCAACTAAAATTTAAATCAGAGCCCCTTGCAATGTAATTTAACAAGATGTATGTTAATGTAATAACTAATATGGAAATAGATTTAGGTGGTACCGATAATTAAATAGACCGTAACTATAAATGTACAGAGACAGATTTGTGTAGCATCTCGTTCGACAACGGTTTCAATAATGTGCTTATAAAATCTGTAGCCTACCCTTATTTAAAATATATATTTAGCAGTGGTAAAAAATAGACTAGGTTATACAGAACCTGGAACCTATAATGTCTTCAGTAAGGTTTACGGTCACGAAAACTGATTCAAACAATGATCCGGAAGGTCAAGACGAAAATACAGACGTAGGAGAAAAGTAAGTATGCACCCTGTTATGTTCATTTGCCAACGTATATCTTTTATAGCATAAAATTAAAATATTTACGAAAGTATCACCAAATATTTTTAGGTTTAGTGATCTACTAGGATAAGCTAGTTAAGATTATATGTTTTTGTATTATATCTACAGGAAAAGAACCATATATCTTGGTTGTGTCATAGGCAAGTCAACTAAGCTAAAATTGCTAGAGAAATGTTGATCAGTGGGTTTAACAAAAAGTATTGGTACCGTTTTCTGGCACTGGTACCTGTAGTAAAGTTTCAAACAAACAACACGCTGCAAAAAATTTAGTTACCTGACTGGAGGCACTAGATAATATGACGATATGATGATTACTCGTGTTATATCACTTTTCGTTATCCCACCTCAGTATCTTATGTTTTCAGATTGACTCTGATAAACAGTGATGAAGATAAAGTACTTACCACCGATACACCGAATGAAGTGCTGGATATCAACAAAACACCCAGTGTAACCTTCGAAAGTTCTGAACCAGGTTGGTTGGTTTAAAAAGATTCGAGTTATATATTGATAACATAATTTATTTTTAACCACAACCCACCTTATATTATAAAAAAGTAACTTATCATTTGAAAACTATTTTTTGAATTAAATAAGCCAAATCGGCATATTTGTGTTTGGTTTTACATGCAAACGGTTTAAAATGCATTAAAACAGCTTAAATTCTCATTTAATTTTAAACATTTTTTTAAATGTAACTTGTAGTCAATTTTACCCAGAAATAAACTTAGATTTGAATTTTAATATGCATCAGTTTATTAGGTTACCAAAGCGCATTATTGTAAATATATGTCAAGATTAATAAAAAAATAAAATTTCAAATCTAATATATACCAGTCCCAAAAGTGATCATACGGAATATACGAATAATAATTTTCATTAAACTACTCACTAAATTATTTTTTAATATTTCTATTCATTCTACATACATGTTGTAAATGCAATGTAAAAATTGATATGATATTATTTTTTTACTTTACTTCAGACGTCTTTTATAAATTTTTTTATTTACAAAGAAGTTACAGTGCCGTGAGCCGTGACGTATCTTATATGATATTGCTATTACACATCAATAGCTGTGTATTACAATAACATGATTTCCGTTGTTATTATCTTTATCAAATAACTACATAGACATGTTTACTACCAAAACATTTATGGTAATGCGCCGGTTTGCCAAACCTTAACCAATCCAATGTGGGGGATGGCATGCATCGGTATAACTTAACACCTACATAAAAATTACTTCCATACCTAAATGGCTGTAGGCAAGATAAGCTACCAATTGATAATCAAATTATAAATAGACTATTTAATCACTGTCATCATCATATTTAGTTCAAGTTGTTGACAGTTTTCCTTTGAAGTTGAGAGAAAGTTGTGAATAAACAACTCTTGTTATATACATGAAATAAGTTTTACACCATGCTTATATGGGTACAGCAGTACAAATATATCACAATTAATTTAATATACCTTACTCCAGTTTTTGGAACATATTACACAACAATTTAATCCCTTTGTGCTGTATGTCAACCTCATCTGAATGTTCTACAATAAAAGATTACATACCGGGCACTTGTTTTATATAATTAACAGTAATAAATTACATTACAAGTTGTTGTGTTGCTTTAGTTTAAAAATTGTTCTGCCTAAGTTTAACTTGTTTGTAAGAAATTAGCTTCATATCATATATAAAATTAGTTTTGTACAAGTTTGGTACCAAAATGTCTCATACGTTTCTACTTTGTTTTTGAATGTGTTCAGCCTAACTTATAAGCTTCATCATGGTGAATTGCAAATTTTGTCTTCAGGAACTAAGTTGAATTGTGACGTATGGGCGCACAGAACAACGTGAAATCATTTTTGCTAATATTGCTTAATTTGAGCTCAAAAATTGACTCAGTTGACGAGACTTACGGGAGTTTTGTTAAACATTATTTTGACAATTGCAATTTCACTGCCCAGTGGGCGTCAGTAGAGGGCTATAATTGAATGAAAGCGACACTTCGCTATTCTCGTTTTCTCTTTTCAAGCGCCGCGGGCGTTTTACCCTCTTATTGAGTAATAATCTATTGCTCTCTCTTTCTCTTTGAAGTGCCTTGACGTGGCGATTTCGCAGACCTGGAAATTAGGAGAGCTGGTTTGTTTTCGACCAACTTTTACGCTTCCAACTTATTTAAGTCTTTTTTTTAAGAACTTACTACAAGATAACCACTAACACGGTGTTCTTTACATTGTTTTTTTGATGACGGAAATACTTTTTTTCATTTTGCTCTAGTAGGCTTAGGTGCAGAATCGAAAGTTTAAAAATAATAAATTTTATCACTATTGTCTAAAGTTCCTGCAAACGCCGTTTATGCGTTTATGCTTTGTGTACTCCCAGCGGACTTCTAGTTGGACAATAATGTTACCAGTGACGTAGTTCGTCGGCGCAAATTAGAGTGCTAGACTACCATTGTTGTCCAAATTATCGAATGTACAGCTTAAGTCCTTCAGCCTTTTACTATAGACGTTCGTATCAAACGAAACAGTTAATGAGCAGTTTATTTTTTGGTCCAGTAATCGCATGGTAGAAATTCAATTTCATATCATCGATTATTCGCAGTGGTAAGCTGTCTTAAAGCAAATTGAAATGAGCCGAAGATGTATTCTTAAATTTTTGCCAACTTCTCTCCGTTCTTTAGCGCATAAATTATTTATTTTATTTTTAACCCTGCAGTTCGACTTTTCTCTCGCAGAAAGTAGTGCGCGGAAGCGAAGCGCAGAGAATAACCAGACAGAAATCGTGTTTTCGCCTGATACAGTTATTATATATTTCTTCTTCATGGCAATGGACAGTCAAATATCTGGTATCGCGTATGTGTTGTGAGACCAAATATTAGTTTAGGAAAGAAACACGTTAGTGTTATTTGCGTTTTTAACCACCAGTGTAGGTTAAAAGTGGCGTTAAAGCAAGGATATTTATTATTGTATCAGCTTGTCGTGGCAGTTTCCTTTTTGGGAAACAGCTAGCTTAATTGAGTAAAATCACTATATCCGGACCTAGCGGGAAACATAATCTATCACGTCGCAGATAAAAGTATTGTGCATGCCATAGATTTATGATTAGAGTACAGATAAAGTAGTTTAAGTCATTTTCAGACCTAGTCGTTTATTATTTTAGTTTCAAATAGCATAGTTTTATCTTTCTTATATTTGCATATTACGTCTGATTGCGCCAGTCTGTGATATGTGACGTTTTACAATTAGGGTATCAACATGTTATAATATGTTGTACTGAATCACTTGTTAATTGATTCATTGTGTGAATTCAGTTTGGAAGTATACAGATACCACTTTCTTAGCACTAAGAATGGTTTGTATCAATAGCCTTACTTAATAAAGAGTTTTAGTTTAAGTTTTTTTTTTACCTTTTACTGGTAGCCAATGTAAGGTACCTGGTAGGATAGTAGCCTTTGTGAATATGAGCTTTATGTCGAATTGAAACCCTGTCGTTACTGCTATACAGAGCCACACTTAAGAGTGAACTCAATAGTTTTTATTAAGCATTTCTTATGAATTTCCCAAATGGTAGTTTGATATGAGTGGGGTTATCAGGGGAATTATTGTGTGAAGTAGATGGCAGCACAAGTGTTGGGAAGCATTGTTTCTTCTGCGAAAAATGGTTATGAAGATATTGCTGGCTCGGTATTCTCCAATGAAAAAAGCCGTAAGTTTTTGATGCACTTTCAGATTGGGTTAACCGGATTCTTTTGTCTGAACACTCACTTTTTTCAATAAAATAAAGTTTGTTATGGTAAATTATTCTTTTCAATAAATAAAGTAAATTATTCTTTTAAATAAATAAAATTTGTAATGGTAAATTATTAAATATGTATAGTGCCAATTAAATACCATAGATAAATGGAACTCAAAATTTTTAACTCTGGATTCAGTATAAAGCATTGTATTTTAAAGATCAATTTCTGTTGAAATAAATAAAAAACTAAGTTTGTTTGAATTTAAATCTAATAGTTTAATATTTATAAAGGTTTTTCCGTTGCATTCGTGAACAAGAAAGAAGCAAACTCAGAAAAAGCAATTCTAATTGGTAACCAACGGGTTTTATATAAATTTCTGGTTGCTCTAACTAGAAACAACATAGAAATTTGTTGTTCGTTTTGCTGGTGTTGTAGTATTATTTACTATTCATTTAACTATATAGGGGTGCGGTGCAGTAATTAACATTGATACCAGAATAACGTATTTAAAGTAATGTTGGTCAGAAAAACTATTTGCTTCAAGTAGTTTATGGTGTAGTGCTTAGTTTTAATGTTTATAACGAGTGCAATTCCTTTCTGTGCGTTATTCATTTTAATTTACAATTATTTTTATTTATTATTATAAAATGCATTGCGTTAATTAGAAATCACAATTATTTAATTTTCTTTTGAGCTGAAATTTAACACAAATATATGCTGCATAGCTGTCTTCTTTATGGCAGCAGTTTTT
Organism: Ciona savignyi; assembly: GCA_000149265.1. NCBI lineage: Eukaryota > Metazoa > Chordata > Ascidiacea > Phlebobranchia > Cionidae > Ciona > Ciona savignyi. The sequence goes on along the minus strand of CH001666.1, from coordinate 313,294 downwards.
CTTGTTTTTATTATAATGCAATTAAATGCTGGCTTTTCCGGTTCATTAAAATAAACATCAAAACATATTTTAACATACTATGTATACTTCATAGTTATTGGGATGATGTTCAGTAAATTAATGACACTTTTTTATCAGTTTTTCCTGCCATTAATCCGTGATTGTTAAAAAGTCTTGTCATTAAGCCGTGATTAATGAATAGACTTCACAGCTTGTTACTGGTTCTAATCTCATTTGTTTGCTGTCTAATCTGTGACAATATCCAATTGAATTGATTAGGACAATGACAATCTTGAACTTCACTGGGGTCTTCCTTCATTTCTTTAATCAATACTATATATCAAATTCAATTAAATGAGGCCAGTCTTTTGTCACTATATAAGGCACACAATGAAAAAGGGTGACAGTCTTTTCTCACTTTCACTCTGATGTGCTGTGCAGTCTCTCATGTTTATACTCAGCAGGAGTGTCACACTTTCTAAGAATATAGTGTTTTGTATTCAAGCAGCGAAGGCCGTTATGTAGAAGCAGATTTTATTCAGAGAATACATTTAGTGCAGTAACAGTGTTACTGAGGAAGTGGCTACAGATTTTGCACTTAAAAAGTATATTAAGAAACCAAACTTAGACTTGAATTTTATTATATAAGTGTGTTAAGGTATTAAATGGCTGAAAAGAATATAGCTTTACCGAGAGTGATTGTTGAATTGGTAGAGGAGGAGAAGGAAGATAATGAATCTCGAGGATCAGTGAGTCCTGGAAGAAGAGCTTCTGCTCCAGAAACTAGGAGGAGGTCTTCACTAAAAAATCTTTCACGAAAATTTTCGTGTAAGTAAAATAATATGCAAGAATATAAAGGGGGCTGTGGTACTTATCCAGTGCTATATAGTAAGAAAATCCAAGACCATCTTTATAATCTCATTAATATAGATTCCATTGATTTAATGCTCAGTTTAATTTCATGCGCAATTTTCAACTTTGATTTTTTTTCTATGCAATTAAAAATGAGTAAACCGTGCACAAATTTTGCTTTGATGGCTTTTGTGGTAGATCATAGAGGTGTTGGCAAACTAGTTCAATTAGCGCTTATGTTTCTGTCAATTCAATTATTAGAGTGTGTAATAAATGTGTGTCTCCATATTTATAGATAATGGCAAAAAGAAGTCGGTTCTTGTTGACCCAGAGTCTGGGAGCACAGGTCCTGAAGGCCACTTTGCATTGTATGAGGTAAGAATTACTAAAAAAAGTGTTTATGAATTGTTTTTTTGTAAATTTTAGATTTTCCCTAGTAAACACTTTTGTATATTTTAAATTTAATAAAAAGGAGTTATCATTACTCATTGTGTTTTTTAAACTTTAAAAGGCTTTATTTAAAAACTGGCATTTACTAAAAATCAAATATAACAAGTTTGTATTTCCTTTAAAAATAATCTACTTGGTTTTACCAGGATGAGATCAAAGAACGACCAAGAGTGGCCACCTTGATTGGAGCCCTCGCTAACTATACCAACTTATCACAAGGTGCAAAGGAGCATGAAAATGAAGAACAGGGCAAAACTAAACAGATGGAGGTAGACCAAATTACTATTTAAAGATATTTTTAATTAATCCACTTTTTTATTCATATTAGACTTATTCCATCCCATGTTCTAAATATGTTTCATGTTTCAGGCAGTTAAAATGAGTACGATCATGGGGGTTTATCTTCCTTGCGTGCAGAATATTCTAGGAGTTATTCTCTTTGTGCGCTTAACATGGATTGTGGGTTTGGCCGGAATTATGGAATCTTTCTTTATTGTTCTACTATGCTGTGTAACTGTGAGTACATTATGGATGTTTTTACTTTGATCAGAGGTTTATACAGAATCATTATTTCTATATGGATTTTTGAGTGGCCCTTGCAACATATGTTTAAGATAAGCCTACACTTTTATTAAACTTTGTGAAAATTTCAGCACCAAGATCTGCTTTCAGCATGACAAATATATGAGAACTTATATTCTGTAGCAATAATAACCAATCAAGATGAAGAAAAAAATATAAACCCTAACTTTTCATATTGAGACATTTCAGAACATTCCTTAATTCCATATCCAATCATTTCCAGACATTACTCACTTCAATATCCATGAGTGCTATTGCTACAAACGGTGTAGTACCGGCTGGTGGCTCCTATTTCATGATATCTCGTGCTCTGGGTCCAGAGTTTGGAGGTGCTGTTGGTATTCTCTTCTACCTGGGCACCACATTTGCCTCCTCCATGTACATACTTGGAGCTGTGGAAATATTGCTGGTAAGTGTCATAATGTTGCGTAATCTCATACGATGAAGTGATTTTAAGCCATCCAATCGCAATACATGCGAAAGTAGTATGGTGTAACTTTACTTGTGAAGATACACCACATATTTATTCAATCACCATACTATCAACCCTGTTCCATTACAATACCCCACACAAACAAGTGCACAGGTCAACAGTGTTGTTTAAAACCTAAAATGGTGAATTTGTAAGGCGAGGGATTGCACAACTACAAAAATTTAAATTAACTTGATATATGTAACTTAATGTCACATGGCCAGAGTGATTAATATCCTTAAATGTAAGCTTCTTATTTAATTATGTTCTGTGTTGGTAATTAATACACAATAAGCATTACTGCTTACAGAAAAGATGTAATTAGTGTCAAATTAAGTGTACCTCCTGATTAAAGTTACAGTTTAAATTGTGTTGTATTGCGAATATATATATATATATCATGGTTGTAGTTTGTAAATAGTTTTTTTTATAATTATTTATTTTATCCAAACAATGTAAAGTTTGCAAATTAAAATATCTCACGTTCATGCACTGTCCCATGGGAAATTATCCAGGCTCAAATTACAAACTTGCCACTGAATTACAAATTAAAAACATTGAATTCAATTTTTTTTGACAGCGTTGCAAAATTCCCACCTGACTTGGCAGCGATAGAAGTAATTATGGTTTTTAATTACCGTATAATGAATGGCTAACTTCGGTTTTTCTCGTGTAATGTAATTAATTAAAATAAAAAAAGCAAACATGCTTTAAAACTTTAACAAGAGTGCACTCAGTTTCATTTAAATATAATCATTTTTTTTCAACATTTTTTATAAAGATTCCAGGTGCATTTTTTGAAAGGGACACTCCATATATATTAGAACAAGTTTACCTATAATAGATTACCAAAGAAATGGTATCTGCCAATTGTGGTGTGGTTTGATGTATAATTATTGTATAATCTCCAATCTTTGTTGCAACAGAACTACATCGCTCCGATCATGACACTATTTGGGCCATTCACTGGTCCAGAGAACAGGGCAGCTCTTCTCAACAACTTCCGAGTCTACGGGACGTGTTTCCTCGTGCTTATGTCCACCTTGGTATTTGTGGGAGTGAAATACGTCAATAAATTTGCCTCCCTCTTCCTTGCCTGCGTGGTCATCTCCATATTATCAATCTATGCAGGAGTCATCGAGTCAGCATTCGGCCCAAAGACTACAGAGTAAGTCGCACAAACCCACCATCTAAAAAGAGTCTAAAACATATGATTATATTCGCTTGTTGACAAGTAAAGTATACTCAAAAGGATTGCAAACGGTCATCACAGTATTTAAGTTCTTCACAAGTATTGATTTTGTTTCAATTACACTTTCTAAGCATTGTGTATTCCCTTGTGTTTGCGTCGTTTTTGATGTGACTGGGAATTCCCTGTCTTGATTCGGGAATTAGTTTAAACATTCCCTATCGATTTATATCGGTTTTGAAATCCAACTGTTTATACACATGGAAATGGTGTAATGCTTGTCATCTTAGGTATTTATTTTATTTGTAGATTTTTATGGGTAAACTTAAATTTTTAAATAAAAATTTTGTTGTTAATTTTATACTTTTACCACTTTTATGAAATTTGACGTGAATTGTCCTTATCAGTCAAAAGTTGTCATATATCAAAATAACGTTGCTTACAACTTTAGGATGTTTTGTTTTAAATACTTCATATCCAATGGATATTAGCTAACAGCTTTAAAGGTATCTACTTAGTTGGAGATTATCTTTTAATATTGGTTATCAAAGCAGAATGATCATTTTATTGTGTGGCATTGTATTTACAGAAAAACACTTCTAGATAGTTTTAGGATGCATGTATAGTTTTTTCTTTGGTATTGAAATTATCTATCGATTTATGTTAGGTTTAAGTATCTACCTGTATTATACACACTTTAATAGCGGATTACATTCCTTATTTATTACTTCTATTCAATTTTAACTTTTACAGACTCTGTTTTATTGGAAATCGCTTATTGAAGCTTAGTGGGGACATGAGGTGTGAAAAGTTTTACAATACAACTGTTGGAAATGACACTATTCTTGTAAGTCGGATATCAAATTTTATGTTGACCTGTTAACACTATTAATTTAAAGAATATATCAATATTAAACATACATACTATTTTAGCTCTGCTACCTCTGACTCGAAATATAAATGAATATTCCTAAAATATACATATTGATTTAAACATAAACTTAATTATTTCAGTGTGGATGGTTTAACATGATATTATCGTTTTACATCGCTTGTAAAGTATCAAGATTAGTGTTGCCTAGTGTTATGGTCATAATTTTAAAAACAATTCACCAAAATGTACTTGGTGGTAAATATTTCTTTGTTTCCTATGTTCCATTTTAATTTATTTTTAACTTTCAGTTATTTGCGAGTTATAAATGTACATGCTATTTTAAAATTACAGTTAAAACACGTAGCGTCTATAATATTGATTATGTGACGCTTTGTGTACAATTGTACTTGACCCTGCTTAATGAGGTAGTTGCTGTCTCAATGTATCATACAGCTCTTGAATGAACAATGTGTTCAATTGCTTAATTTGCTCTTATACTTTCAAATTTGACTGTGTTTTAAAATACTTATTAAAATATATTATTTCATATCATATAAATACCACAAATGAAATATTTGTGTTTTATATCTCACTTTTATTTTATGTTTATATACTTAAAACTAAACTTTATATATATATATATATGTAATACACAGGCATTTAAAACGAGAGCCATATTACACTTTACACCTGCCAATTGTTGACATTTCATTGTGGTAGGTTTGTTTTATTTTTGCTAATAATATCATTTGTTGACTTTCTCATTGTGTGGTTCACAAAGTTTGTCTAATAAAGGTTTGTAATATTGCTCCATCTGTTTGACTCCTATCTTCCTACTAGATGAACTCCACGATCTTCAACACGTACTGCACTACAGGCATGGTTGGTAATGCAACACAACTCATTTGTGATCCTTATTTTGCTGCGAATGACCTGCAGCAGTTGAAAGGAGTTCCCGGCATTGCAAGCAACGTTCATAAAGGTAATCTTTTTTTCCACTGCGTAAATTTTATGCTTTGAAGATACGTTTCTCACAATTTAGGACATTAATTTATTTTCATTTTTCTTCCTACAGCTATCAGCCATCTAATAAGTTGAAATTATTGTAAATTTAAACAACGAACATCTTTCTCTTATGTTTGTTTAATCCCACAATTCCTGCATATTCTGCATTGATCATGATTATGTATTTTAATTATGTTGCTATATCAGACTTCGTTAAACAATTCATTGTTGGAGTTAAAAAGATAAATGTTCAATTATAAATGTGGAAACGTGGGTCTCTATAGTGTATAATTATAATCTTGGTAGAACAAAAATCGCTTCTTCAATCACACAACTTTTCAGATAATAGTTTTGCTCACTACCTACGTGTCGGAGCACCGATAACCACAGACCGACTGAAGGACAACCCAGCAGCTGATGTTCAGCCCCCTGAACTTGGCACTGGGTATCGAACGTGGCTAGTTGCTGATGTTTCAAGCTCCTTCACAATCCTACTTGCCATTTTCTTTCCGTCCGTCACAGGTTGGTAATTTTAATGCAAAATTTTAACTCTTTTCCTGAAAAATCATTATGTCAATGCAATTATCCCGGCTTAAAAACAGGTAATAGCAAAACCTGTCACATGTATTGC